>CAJHQP010000778.1:0-154074 GCA_905132765.1 Moricandia arvensis | reverse complement strand
TCTCAGAGCTGATCAGCATTAGTAAGATCCGTAGAGAAGCAGCTCCTAGTTAGAAGATTACGCCCCATGATCTATCTAATCTATGACTTCTGCATAGCGATGACGCCCTCACGGGTTATGTAGTTTCCATTCTCATCTCGAATATGAGCACAAGAGTTGCCGGTCATTTCGCGCATGTCCGTCTCGCTTGCTGGGGTCGTGTCGGGATCGATGCTGCTCGGATATCTTGCCTGATTCGATTGTCTTTTGCTTTCCCCATTCTGAGTTAAGGTGCTTGATTGATGAAATTAATAAGTGTCGATCGTCTTGCTCAGCTAATTACATGTCTATGTTATGATGCGCATGCGCGCGCGCTCAATGTTTGTGGAGCGGTTCAATAGTATGCCGCAAAAGATTAGCCCTACCTTATTCGACTTCTGGGATCATCTGGCTCTGAGGCATGTGTGAAACTCGCACTAAAAGAACTACAAGAAACAATAGTTATAAGTTAAACTTAACAAAAAAGTACAGACTGCCGACCTAATTATTAAAGCTAGCTCTAATGGCGAGATTTCCAATGCTGATCCGTACAATGATCTCTAGCCATTAATTCGATGTGCTGCTCTTAAGTATTATCTTATAGTCGAATACTCGTCTGCAGGATAAGAGATCAGGTAATGGCAGATATCCTTTGGGGACCCAATCTATAAGGTATCGTGGATTCAGCCATTGAGTCTTTCCAGTTAGATTTCAAGTATTATGCTAGACTATATATATATAAAAGTCCGGTAATTGGTAAAGCGACAAATAATTTGTTGTAGATATTTAAATGTGAGAACCATGCTATGACTTAGAGGGGCTGTTGCCCACCATGAATGACTCGTAGGAACTTTATAAGATCGTAAAGGGTGTGAAAGGTATGTCTAAGAACTCAACCATTCAATAAGATGTTCGGATATCCAGACTCTCGCACCTCTGCACAAGTCACGCATCAGCATAATATCTTAATTCTATATTTCCAGCTATCACATCGACTGAATTTGCGAAGAGTGTGCTTCGATCGGATATATGGATACGTGTCGATTCATTCACACGTGCTTATTAACACAAGCTTAAGTTCGCTCAGTATTGATAGGGTATCACTCACAGAAGGTGCCTTTAAGTTAAGTACAGATATCTTATAGAGAAAATCACGCTCCTACAGAACCATATTAGAGATTATTGCGGAGCCTAAAACGCACTATTGTCGGTTCGTGCGTATTCCTTATGTTAAGGTTCTCAGGTAGTACTTTGAACACAACAGCTCAGGATCACAATTCACTACTGACGGATTAAAATTATCACATCACCTCGAATCCCTTTGCTTTTAAAAGTTCAATACAAAACCTTACGTTCCTAGAAACGACCCTATACAGATCGTCATACAGTAAATCTATTCAGACATATGTACTAATGCGAGAAAGATATTATGAACCTCAGAGAAGGATTGATAATCTCTGTTACTTCTCTAAAGGATTCGAGTGAGAATAGCTGGAGGTTTGTGAGATAACCAAATTTTAAAATGAGTCCTTTGAGCCTTATTATTCTCTTCAACCTATATATAGCTTCTTAAGAAATTACTATTAATGTGTCCTCTTGTGTGTGTTTCAACATCGGAATATTATAGTAGTGACCTGTGTCGGTATGAAGATATCATAGTGGCACAATGAATAAGACTTGTAGGACTGGTCACTAGTTATAGGAAAATTATATTCGATTATGTCTGTTCGGAGCAGGTGTCGATCACGTAACTAAGATATATGTGCGATTCGACATCTTTTCTATATCTGTGATTCCTGACGTGTCATTGTACGTGGTTTCAGCTCATCTTTTAGCTCCAAAGAATGCTTCCAAAACATACCTAGATCCCCTAAAAAGACTCTAAATAGACCTCGAAATATAAATGTATAGACTCTAAGAACTTAACTATGGCTAAAAATGGTAATATTCCATAGTATAATCAATTGTTATATTCTCGTATCATTTTAATTAGAAGTCGAATTCAGAATGTTTTATGGACATAAATTTTGAATCGTAATATCTACAGAGACTACCATTAATTGTTGGTTGCATTCTATCGATCTTTTCGTTGTGATTGGATAGTCCAAGAACTGACTAGTAGATCAGTTGGGTGGTAGTTGCAGAATTGAAGCAATATGCTCTAGAAATGTGAGTACTTAACTGATGTCTTTCATTAGAATAGGTAAGTTGAATTGTACGGGGCCCATTGGCTTTATAAAGGCATCGATGATTTAAATGTTCTCTGAACTTGCTTTCCAGATGGTCGCCATCAAGGGATTCTCTTATGGGTGATCTATGATACGGTTCTGTCCCTACAGGTGTTAAAGTTAGTACGGCTTCAGTTCAAATCGTTCTCTCAGTAAATGGCATAGTGACGAATTGTAGACTGCTGGCGTAGTACTTTTAGATTAATGGGGCCAACGCATTGTTGTTGTATACTAATCATAGTGGCGTCATAGCACCCAAAGTATTTAAATGGAATGTCTCTACTTACAGCTCTCAGCATTGCTAAGCATGCTGTATCAGTACATTCTAGTTCAGCTTTACGAAACGCAATCGAATAACAAAAGATCTATTGACTTGCTGCATTACGCAAGATGACCTTCGGGGTCATGCAAGTGTCCTTTCTCATCTCGAATTAGCACAAGAGTCGCGGCCATGTTTCTCATTTGCAGGTTGGTGTTGATCGATGGCTTCCAAAGGGTAATTGCTGCTTGCTCACGAGTGGTGTCGATTGACGAAGTTGAGTTGTCGATCAATGTTATTCACTTTTATTTGCTCATGGCGCGCTCAAAGTTGTGTAGGATCCGAGTATTCCAACAAATTAACTTCCTTGTTGCTTATGGTACTATTGGGCATGCACCTAAAAGACACAATAAACAATGTTTATAAGTAACTAACAATAAATAAAAACTTAGACTAAATATTTAACTAAGTCTAATGGCGAAGCCTATGCTTCTCGACAATGGCGCCAAATGATGTAGCCTAAAATTATCCTAGAGAAAACTCTCTCAAGTAAGAGATAATATGCAGTACTTAGGGATCAAATCCATAGGGAGTATGGACACACATAGACCATAAGAATCAAGATTAAGCAAGTCAATAATAATAAAGCAGTGAATAGAACACTAAATATTGGAAGATATATGGGAATGCTAGACTTATGGTTTCATGCAGGCAATCAGAACTTAGACTTATAGATGCTAAGGGTGTGATAGGTACTGTCCTACAACTGGAATTCAATAAGTAGGATATCCAGCTCTCGCATGCAAATCCAGTCAGATGTCTAATTCCTAACATTCCAGCTATCACATGCGAATTAGGAAGAGCGTCGATCAATACTATAGAGTGTCGATAAATGCTTATTTAGACAAGCATAGACGCTCAGATCGATATGTTCACTAAGTTAATTAAACCAGGTATCACATACGCCTAATAACTTATCTCAACAGAATCAATATCAGGAGTCAAACCCACTATTGTGGTTGTCGATATTCCTACATTTAGGTTTCTAGTTAGATACTAGAACACAAATGAATTCTATGAAGGATCAAAATTAAATTACCCTCGTAATTCTATGTCTTACAAGTTCATCAAAACCCTAGAAAATATTAAATCTAACAAATAAACTACTCAGACATAGAAAAGTAAATCATAGAGATAAATTGACTGAATTGCATTAAAAGATAGAGTGAGAAATACTAGAGTTTCAATACAAATCTCTAATGGTGTCTTGATTTTCACTTCAAACGCTAATAAAATCTTCTAAGAATATAATAATGTGTCTCTTGGTGTGTCTCATAAACAATGGCAATATATAATAGGTATAAAGTCGGCCAGGAGTAATCTTGTAATATGTGGAAACTTCTGGTCCATGCTCGATTTCTAGAAATTAAGAACGGCTTGTCTCGAACGGGTGTCGATCGCTACTAAGAAAATTTTCGATAGACACTCCTTCAGTATCTCGATTCTGAATTCCTTGACCAGATACGTATTTCTTCCTTTTTTAGCTCCAAAGTTGTCTGAAACATATATCGAGCTTAAAAGGCTCTAAAATATACTTGATATATAATGCAAATACTCTAAAAAAGACTTACATTGTAGCTAAAAGTGAAAAAATCCATAGTATGAATTTTCATTTTTATAATATTAATAGAATAGATTCAGATGTTAATGGCATTTAAAATTTTGAAAGAATTTCAAAATTCCATTAATTGGTTGATCTATCATTTATTTCACTTTAAATATATTTGCATTCTTATCATTTTAAATTTTCTTGATTCAGATTTTGTTGATTTTAAATAACATTTATATATTTTGTTGACTCATTTAGCTTTTACATTCTTATCTTTTAAAACAAATTAATAACTGTGTCTTTTGTTGAATTTAAATACCATTTCATGCTTGTTGACTCAGTTAACTTATACGTTGTAAATATATGTTTCTGTTAGAAACAAATGTTAAGGCCAGTAAAATTTATTTTTTGAATCTTTTTAAGACGATAAAATTCTAAGATATACAAAATATTTAATGTTTTAATTTATATATATATATATATATATATTAACTCATTAGAGAACTTTCTTATTTAGTAACTTAATCTCAGATTTTTTATATCAACAGAATTTTGAAATTAATAAATAAATAAAAATTTCATGCAATGTTATCATATACTCATTCTTATTAGCTTTTAATGACTTGATTTTATTGTTTTAATTTTTATATCAGTAAGAAATTCCTACAACAGAATTAAACTTATTAAAATCTACAAGATCTAAAAATAAACAAATAGGGTACATGCAAATTCAGATTTTTTTTTAAAAAAAATGACCAGATTCCTTAAATTAATTTCAAAAGCATCTATACAAATAACAATCATTCTTTCTTCTCATTGACAATCGTAAGATGAAGTCTTCAACGTTGCACTTTGTTTTTCTTCTCATCATCATTTCTTTCATTGTTCAAGCTCAATCTACTCATAACTTTTTTTATAGAATGTTTTTTATAATACGATTATAACTATCATTAATGTATTATATAATAATTATAAAGTTATTATAATCATGATTATCAGAAATTTTGGATGATTCGAGCGATTGTAAATTCAAAGGACCATGTCAAAAGAAAGAAGATTGTTATGAGAGTTGTGGAGTGAACAAACCCACCTTTTAAAACTGCTTTGTGTGAACCTTATGGAAGCTCACGTGTATGTTGTTGTATCTAAGATTTTGTGACCTAACTAAGTAAACTGCAAAATTGTATGCATTCCACTACTAGGTAATATAATAAAATAAATTATATGTTAAAAATAATGAATATTATATATTATGATGTATATGTATGTAATAAATATTATAGCAAGTTAACGGTATAATAAACACAATCATTAAATATGTTCAGCGAAAAAAAACTAATTATTTATTGTAGAAAAATAATTTAAATTAAAAGAATGAAATATCAAATTGACAATACAAAAAAACTGCAATAATAACAACTCCCACATAATATCAAATAATTTATATTATAATGGGAGAGTTTACTCTCTCCCTTTCCGCCACGTCAGCGGTAAGTGGGTCCTACATAATTATTTTTTTAATAAAATGATGTATTGCATGCTATGAGATTCAAACCCTTCACCTTATGATTTATTTGATTGACATAACCAACTAAATTACATGAGATTTTTTAAACTAGAAACCAAATTTTATCTAATAATATTACAGTTTGGTCTTTTCTAAGGGTGTCCACGATACCATGTGAGTGAATCCAAAACACGAGGAAGGTCGGGTGGTGATTGTAGGGTCAGTAAACAATGATTCGAAGACTTTGGAAAAATTAACGAACCGATCGTCAGATGGGATGGGATCCACGGGCCGAGTGCGCGGACATGGGCAATCTATTAATCGTGGATGGTCGAGACGTTACATTATTATTCCATGTCAACAAGCAAATTAAAGATTTCATCTCTACATATAAATTAGAATTTTTCATAAAGTAGTACAGAACGTTTTAGGGATTAAACTTCATGATCTTCAAACTATCTTATGTACATAATTTAATGTCGTAATCTTCCTAATTTTTATTCGGCTTTCTAATGAAAATTACACTTCACTTGAAGACATAACAAAACGGAAGTGAACTCAATGGAAGTGATGACTCCAATATTGCAATACGCAAAAAAAACAAAGATTTAGACAAGATACGAACAACAAAATCTCATACACACTTAAAGCATAAGAAAACGGATATGGCTCCGCGCTTGCACGGAGGCTATATTTCTAGTTTAGTTAATACCACGACCATTACTCGAGCCTCCTGAATAATGCTCCAACTGGTTTGCTTTATCAACTATGAACACAATGTTAAATAATTATTAATAAGTATAATTTAATATGGAATATTTTCCAAATATATAACTTACCTTGACCATAAGTTATGAAACTCAGGTAAATCAGGGTTCCAAAGAATGTTATTTTGGTTCAACAACTTACCTCAACATATATCAGATAATTATTATTTTGGTTCAACAACTTACCTCAACATCAACCAAAATCACGTTTGTTTGATACAACTCAAAAGATGTTAATTTAATTTTCCATTTTTAGCAAATTACCTTGACTGCACTAACTATCTTGAGAGAATTCTAAATTTGACAAAGATGTCTAAGTTGACTTTTTTGTTATGACATAATGCATTTTCAAAAGTAAAGAAATTTTTCAAACTGGTTTTCAAAAACATATAGGTAGTGAACTAAATACATACAAACATAAATATTACATTAATAAAGTGATACTACCAAAGTTTTCACCTTTTTGTAACAAAGGGAACAACGTGAAAATGTTAGTATATGTTGAGTTGGCCGCATATCAAAGAATTTGGTTAACTAATATAATTCATGCATGGAACGTTCATATTGTTAAGTTTTTAAGACATAGATTAATTAATCCAAGGGTTATAAGTGTGTTTTTTCCTCTAAAAAACAAGGGTAAAAGTGATTAAGGTATTTTTGAAAACTGGTACAAAGAAAGTGGTATTTTGACAATTTCCATTCTATTAAACATGTATGTCAAATATTATTCATAATTATGAAATTTTTATATTTTCGTCTAAGTTAGCTTAATATACTGTATGCATGTCATATTACTATAGATTGATGGGAAATGTGGTTTATTATATTTACATAAGTTAAATGATCAAGAATATGGTAATTTTATATGGATGATTTTATATATATAATGGTAATGAACATCTTTATACGGATGATTTAATATTTCTATCTAGAGATTGATCTTGGGGTAATTTGAGCATATCATTCTCGCAAGCAGTAGAGATGTATTCCAATCAATCTGAATATCATCACATGAAAGTATACAGAGACTATAGCGTTACCGATTTTCATTTGAAGGTCTTTGTTAAGTTCTCCAGAATCCACTTTAAAGCAATCTACAAATATAAATGAATCACTAGGAAGTTCAATCTTGAGACCTAGATGACTTGCCATTGCCCTAGGCATGATCATAACTGAACATGTATCTCACAGTGTATTGGATAGCAATGACTTGTAATAGTATATGGAATTACAAATTTCCTTGGGTCACTTTTTGTAAGACCCAATCCTGGTCCATTGAACCCCAACCAGATCCAAGTCTTAACCTAAACAATACTAAGGTTGATTCCGGTTTTAAGTCAAATAATTCCTAAGTTCTTTTAACAAAACTGAGGTTCATTCATTTTAGAGTTAAAATTAATATCAAATAAGGGGCAAACAGATTGTATAAATATAAATCAGAGTGATACAAAGTATTCATGTGATCCAAGTTGCACAATAGGCTATCATAAGTTCATAACTTAAACGTTTCTACCCCTTAACCCACACACATCCATTCCGGCCTGAGTCCTCATGGTTCCTTGGCCTTGCCACGGTCCATGTCCTTACCTGAAACCACACAAGCACAACAGCATGATAATATGTCCGATAACATAACCACAAACCTAAGCAATTGCATGGTTCTGCGCCTAAGGACTATCTTGGACCAATTCTGACCCTTTTTCAAAAGTGGTCCAAAAACTAAATAAAATTCATGAAAATTCGTAATAAATCCTAACTAGAAGGAATCCATGGTCGGATTCACCAGAAACCGCCCCAAGCCCTAAGATCCGACCCAAACAGCCCAAGGACCAAACTATGGTTTTTGAGCAAATCAAGTCCAAATCGTGTCTAGTCTTTTCCAATAATTCTTATAAATCCTAAAACATCTATCCTCAAGTTTTCAAGCCAAACAAGAACGTATAGAGTAGTTTAGGATCATGGAACTCATTCCTGGCCGATAAACTGTCCAAAGGAACCAGCCTTATGCTTGGTCCATGGGAAGGCCGTTCTGATCACCAAACTCTCATAGACATAACAAGAGAGGAAGATATAAAAAGTAGACAAACAGAAATGGGCGTGATCAGAGTTCCAGAGATCATAAACCACATGTTCTCACACAATGGTCCATGCCTTTGGTTTACATGATCCACACCACTGACCTTAGAGGATCGATCCTTCTGGCCACAATCCTTCTCCTTCTCCTTACCACGATCCCTTTGTCTGGTATCCATGTCTGCGCCTTGATTTTCACAGAACTCACACAGTTGGAGAGATCACACACCTTAATACTCACACGAATTTAGCCTTCAAAATCGGTTCTTCTTTCTCTCTGGATTTTGGCAGAGGTTTGCCTTGTGTTTCTGACTGATTAATTTCGTCAAGAGGGTCTTATATTTATAGGGAAGGACGTGGGTAACTGTCTCTGGGCGAACAGGCACGAATTGGGGGCACAAAACTGCCCAAAACTGCCAAACTGCCCATTCCCACACTTTCTGCCCAAAACCGCCCAATTGCTCTCTTGGGCGTGTGGGCTTTCTGGTCTTAGGCACATATGTCCTCCTGGATCCCTTGTTCAGTTGCCAAGACCCACGGACCCTTTCTGTATCAGGCAAGACCCAACCAGACCCATAACCGCCCATGACCCGTCCACACCGGCCCGGACCATAACACTTCACCGAGCTGAGATGAGCTGACCACTAGCTGCTCCAGCTGAGTGAGCTAGTCCATCAGCTCCAGCTAGCTGACCTTCCTGGAGTGATATACCTCTGAGCTACTCCTAGCTGGTTGAGCTCCTTCCAGCTGGTCCGAGCTTCATCCGCGCATCGTCCAGCTGTCTATACTCTTGTCCAGCTACCTTCAGCTTCCCGGAGCTACCCAAAGCTTACCCAGAGCTTGGTTGAGCTGCCTCAAGCTGTCCTGAGCTGTTTTGAGCTCTTCCTTACACCTCCCAGCTGCATTAAGCTCATTTTCATCCTTTCCTGGTTAAGTCTCAGCTCCCTGATGCACTTAACCTGCTTCCCGGACCATGATACCTCATGGTTAGACCCTAAGGCCTTGCTGATAGGTTTTCTTGTACCATGGTCCGTCCCAACGATCCTGTCTAGGATCGGGGACATGACACTTTTCTTCTTCAATTTAATTTTTGTTTTTTAATCTTCTCTCTGAGTTGATGGAACTATCACTTGATGTGCTCTTTTGTCTCTCTGCTTTCTCTATAAAACATCCAGAGCATATATTGTTAATAAGCCTCATCAAAATTAACTTCGTCATTGATCCTTAGTACTCTCTTGGGTGAAACTATTTATCTCTTTGTCAGTAGCATCTCTCCTTTGATGCTTAGGAAGCTTGATCTTCTTTCTTCACCCAATAGGAATCTGTCACTCAGTGGCCTTTTGATATACAATAGGCTCTGGTGCATTATACTCTTGAGGACGCTGATCAAAATTCTGTTGCTGATTGATGTCAACCGTTGGCTCATTGGTGTCTGAGATGAGTGTCGATCGGCATATAAACGGTGTCGTTTGATACTTGGTACCCAATACGTCATAGGTGAGTGTCGATCGACGTCAGCATAATGTCGACCGATGCTTTACTCTGACAAGAACCCACATATTATTCTATAGGTGTCAATCGTTGTTCCTATGATGGTGTTGAACAACACCAATGTGTTTCGCCAATCGACATTGAATTTTTTAACTTGAACAGTGTCTTCTTGAAGCTTCTAATGCTTCACCACTTGTAGAAATCATCATCTATGACGATATTCATGTGGTATTTTTGTCCAACCTCACTTTTACCTTTAATCAAGGCTTCCTCTTTCCTTGCATCATTGCTAGTCTCAACCACTTGAATCTCAAGTTTCTTCCCATGTGTATTAAGTGCTTCAAACTTATCATTCATATCAGTGTACACAACATCAATTGTCCTATTGAACACTGTATTATTTTTTCCACCTTGGGTGAATGATATATTATTTACATATATTTTAAATTTTTATACGGATGATTTATTATGTTTCTCTTGAATCAAAATCTTCCATGCTGTCTACTACCGTTCTACTGATATTTTTAATAGGTAATGTTATGCGGTAGGTATTTTGTTTATATAAGATATTTGGGTGGATGTGAATTGTATATTAGGTTAAAAATATTAGGTCCACAAAGGTTCATTGGGATACATCTCAGATTTTAATTTGATACGATAGTATCTTTTATGTATATTTTCTTTTGATATTAAGTCAACAAAGGTTCATTGAGATACATCTAAAATTTAATTACAAAACATTTTTTTCAGTTTTTTGTGATCATGGCTTAGCTGAGCTTGAAACCATACGTCTATTTTGTGATCTACAATCCATGTTGAATCGACCCTTAAGTACTACAATGAACCTCTTATTTGATAAAGTTGCTTAAAAGTTAATTTGAACATATGATAAGTATAATAATATAGTTTTCGTCCAAAAGCTTAAACAATGTTAGACTCATGTTCATTAAACATAATCTTGTATGGAAACAAAACTAATAAATTATCAAGGGAATATTCCATATTAATACACAACTTTTATTATTATTTCTAACTTAATACACAATCTTTTTAAGTGACCAGAACAACACATGAGCTATTTTTTTCTTCGTTTACTACATCTATTAAAGTCCGTGTAAGCTCGTCGTTAACTTGATTAATGTCACCGTAGACACCGTAAATAAATCGTTAAAGTCATCGTCTAATACTAAACCATGGTTAATAAGCTAACTATACACAGAAACGTTCCCAATTAAAACTTTAGTTTCGAAGTTTCAATTTCATGAGCATAATACAGAGAGAGACATAGCTAGAGAGAGAGATGTAACGTAGTCAAAACATGGGTTGTGGTTCAAATGGAAGCTACAGTAGAGGGAGTTTCGGCACAGGATGGGACTTGGGAGAGACGAAGTTCTTTTTGTGGCTTATCTGCCATGGTAATGAAAGCTTGGACGGACGGAAATCCGAGGAGAAGGTTTTACAGGGGTCGAGATGTGAGGAGTTGTTGCAATTTTTTCAAGTGGTTTGATGTTGAAAATTTGAGATTGAACCTTGATTAAATTTCAATCAAGAAGAACAAAGAAGAGTAGCTGAGAAAAGCTACAAAGAAGAAGAAGAGACTTGGAGAGCAAGAAACAGAGGAAGAAGAACAAGCAACCAACGGGAAAAACAAGAAGTCAAAGGAGAAGAGAAGTCAAACTATGTGTGCTTGTGTTTCAGTTGTAGCACAAGTGAGAAACAAAGAAAGAGTGTGTTGTGTATGATAAAATACAAGATAAAAAAACAGAGAAAGAACAAAACAGAGTGAGATGGTGGCTTTGCAAGAAGCGCGACGGGAGAAAAAATCTGTAACTTGTGGGCTTTGTAGGAGTTGTTGCAGTGATTGTTCATGGGTTAACGTAAGTATATGTTGCTCTTTTGTTTGTGTTGTTGTTCTTTTGTGTTTGTGTTGTTGGTTTTAAGTGCCTGTGTCTTGTTAAGTTGTTTTGTAATTTCGTGATAATAATATGGGTTTGTTAAGTAGTGTTGCTGTAAGCAGACAAAAACAAAACAAGTTTGAACCGAAGACAACCATTAATAGTGAACATCTAAAGACAACATGACAACTAGTGTTTGAAACAAACGATAAATTCAAAGACAGCATAATAAGTAGAGTTTTGGACTAATCTCTACATGCTTGTCTACAAAAAGACAAACAAAAAAATCAGATAAAAAGCACGCATCATTCTTTAGAAGAAGAGCATATAACTCTTGAACTGTTTCCATAAACTTCAAATATTCTGTTAGTAAATGGACTTATGTAGACGCCGTGGCCTCTAAGAACGACCTCTCTACGTGCTTGTCCTCGTCCAGGAGGACGCACACGACCACTACGACGACCAATTGAAGGTGTTGTTGTTGCTGCATCAGTTGCAATAGAAGAGGATGGTCTTGTTGATGCCTCATGACATGACGCGGTAACCGCATGTGTGTTGATGGAAGATTGAGACTGTGTTTTCTTCTGTCTCCTTGGTCGTTATTCTTTTCTCCTTCAGCCTATAATGTTAAATAAGCACAATAAGTGTTGTAATGTACATGTTCAAAGGCATTGTTGACTATATACTCAGAGATATCTTCCACGGTCTTCCACGTTTGCGTTTTGGACCTTCAACCACATGAGATGCATTCTTACAAGTGAGACGGTTATGTCCAACCTTTCTACAGTTACCACATGTGATTTTCCTGCAATCACAAGTCACACAATTGGGTTTCGTAGGTGACTCATTTGCTGATTTAATCCTCTTTTTCTTAGGATGGCCTGGCATTTTCCTGAAACCTGGAACTCCAATAGGGTCTTTACCTGTTTTTTTTTTGCCAAAATGTTTCTCCATTAAATGGTTTTATGTTGTATCTGTAAGTCTCAGTCCAAACATGTGTCTTGTAGTAATAATCTACGTACCTGCATAGAAACATTTAAAACTTCAATAACAAATGAATCAACATGATGGATAAATAAAATTTCGATAACTTACTTAGCTGGATCATGGTTGTTATTGTTGATGATCCGAATTGCATGTGAGCAAGGGATGTCTGTGAGGCCACTCCCAACAAACACAAGTTTTTAGACGAAGACTGACCTCTAAACTACAACCGTGAAAACTAACTTCATACAAGTTATTGCTACTCGTGTATATGATACAACGATTGCTAGTTTCTTGGTTTGCTTCCAAATATCAGCTACTTTTTTTTTGGAAATTCTAGTAGACATCGGTTTGCCTTCACCCACCTGCGAGAAATTCGCATCATAGCTTGCATCCTTATCGTTTCCAACATATTAATCTGAGGCAACTGTCTTGCTATTCTAATTGTCATGTTGAAGCTCCCAGATAAGTTGTTGCAAATGTTATCAGATCTTTCTGCATTGGAGAAGAAGGCACGACACCAACTGTTTGGTTCAGCTGCTTTCAAGTCGTCATGTGCCTCTCTATCAAATACATGCAGCTCATCCATCTGTGCTTCATATTCTGGAATTGTTCGACTATAAGCCACCCTCCAGAAGAAAGTTTTATAGTCTTCATTACTGTAAGTCTTCTTCCAGTTAGCGTATACATGCCTAGCACAATTCCTATGTTCTGCATTTGGAAGAATTGTTGCTAGAGCAATTTGCAAACCCTGGAAAACGTATTACTAAATTAGTGAAAAGCAAAATTAAGAAATAATGATCTTTTAATGTTTGAAGACATACCTTTTGTCTGTTTGAGATGAAAGAAAATCCAGTTCCTGAACCCAATCCCAAATCTGTTTGCAACTTCTTAATAAACCACTCCCATGAATCTTTGTTCTCTCCCCTAGCTACAGCCCCAAGCTATAGGATAAATTCTATTTTTTGCATCTCTTCCTACAACTGCTAATATCTCCCCTTTTAATTCTCACTTCAAGAAAGCACCATCTAATCCTATCAAAGGACGACAATATTTCTTCCAAGTTGTTCTAAGTGATTCAAAGCACACGTAGAACCTATCAAATACGCCCGTCCTTCTCAACCGTTATAATTCCAGTGCTGCATTTCTTGTTGGATCGCCTTAGCTCAGCTTCATAGTCCCATAACTTGGCAAATTGTTGTTTATGTGTTTCAGTCTAATGCAATCCTTCTTGCTTTTCTGCACTTATATATCAAAACTAAGACATTATACTAATGCATCAACTCATCTTTGATATTAGTGCTTCTTATTTCACATTGTCTTCTTGCTTCTTCTTTGAACAATTTTGCAATAATACATTGTTTCAGCATTCAAACTCTTCCTGTTGGAAAGTGGCAATGGATATCTTCAAAAACTTTAACCATCCACTTGCGGATTGGTTTCTCCACAGAACAATATATCCTCTAGTTACAGTTTTCATGGGTGCACACAACTGCTTGCTTTGTCGATTCCCATTTATTAAACTTGACATCATATTGTGTCTTCAAAACATACCTTAACAACTGATCTTTGAACTCATCACCATTGTTAAATGTCAGAATTAGCCACAAGTATGGAGGCTTATTATAGTCTGCGCGACTTCTTTGTGAGTTTGCTTTCTTCTTTCTTCTTGTTTTCCTGTCTTCTTTGTGAAAATTTGCCAACTCATCATCTGTTTCAGCCGAAGAATCTGAATATTCATCTCCTCGAAGAGGTCTCTCATATTCACTATCAGTTTCACTTTCTTCTGTAGGAACATAAATTGGTTGTGTAACATGGTTCTGTTCAGCCTGTGAAAATAGACCATGGAATCGAACATCTTTATCTCCTTGACCCAAAATCTGCTCTTCATCTTCTGATTGATGACCATTAACAACTTTTTCATGTTCTTCTCTAGTATCATTCACATTGGTTTCATCATCACTGAATTTGTCTTTGTTTTCATCATCATTGAATTTGTCTTTGTTTTCATCATCACTCTTCTCTTCATCTTCACTCTTCTCTTCTTCCTCGCTCTTCTCTTCATCCACATTCTTCTCTTCATACACAATATACAAATCAACTTCACCAAAAACTTTAGTTTCTTCACACAACTTTATTATCTCAGCATCTTTGTCTTTGTGTATTGATCTTGCTGTAGATATTTTCATTGATTACTTTATACCAGACCTGCTCCACCTTACTCTTGATTCCTTTGTCTGCAATGAATTCTTCGAAATTTGACCATGCAAGAAGATCTGGACCAATGAACAAATCTCTAACATAAACTCCACCTGAGTATGAGAACTTCTCTCTTTTGTATGACATTGAACCATCATAGCCAATGTGCATCTTCAGACCACCACTGATGTCAATGTAAAAGACATATACAAGTGGTGAGTCAAAGAAAAAAAGAAGGCCATTAACGAGGGTTTCCGACTCATACCTCATCTTTACAACTCGCTATTCTTCACAGAGTTTACACTGTCACCCAATTATCTTTATGCTAGAGAGAAGGAAAAAAATTGTTATATAACGATAAGAGGATTTGAGAAATTATGATTTTTGATTAAGAAAAATTAGAACAACACTGTTTTACACAAAAGTTACTTTGTTAACCATGATTTAATACTTAACGATGATTGAAACATTTTTTTGACGGTCTACCGTGATGTTATCATCTACTAATACTAAAAGGACAATATGATCAATAGCTAAAATGTCCACATCAACAATTAATTAGAGCCAATAAAAACGTTTTATTCTGCCACATCATAAGACCTGACCACGCCTCTAGACCTTTAACAATTCTTAGTAGCTCATTTGAAGTCCATCTCACGAAAACCTAAACTCGACAAAAGCAATTATTACCCAACTTTTCTTTGTCGTCGTTTGGAATCACTGCAATTTGCAGTTATCACATCCCACTCTCCATCATTAATTCAATTATGTTGTTAACTCATTCTTTGATGGTTTCGGTTTAACTCCCCATGTTTCTCGTCCTTTATAAATCACCTCATTGAATCTTCCATTCTAGAGCAAACTCTACAACCTCCATAAAAAAAGCTTTGCCATGAAATCTGTTCAATCCACCGAATCTTCCTTCCCCACCATTTAGATTAAAAATTGCCTTGCTCAATACAGTGACAACTCTCTCTCTCTCTCTCTCTCTCTCTCTCTCTCTCTCTCTCTCTCTCTCTCTCTCTCTCTTCAACTTCCCTTGTGTCTCCATATATACGAACGCATCAAATGAGGCTACAAAATCCACCGTCGCTATTGAGTGCATGATTAAACCGGAGGCGACGAGAACAAACACTTAAAATGAACATCAGCATGACTGCCACCACCATTCTATTAGGCTGGTAACTTAAGTTCCATTTTATTACTAGATATCATAGCCTATCTTCCATGGATTAGTCAAAGCATTTGATTGAAAATTATGTAATCAACATTACAGTCTGAAGTATTTAGGAGTTTAATAAATCGACTCTACTAACTTGCATAGTTATGATGTGGCTAAGCTATGATACCAGACAGCTGTTTTTTAACTAGAGATTATCATTTCCGGATGGGGATGACAAAAAATGAGAAGAAAACCAGAAGTTAGGGACATGGAATGCGACAAAATCAACATGGCGGCAACGGTAAGCACTACTTTCTTTAGTGTAAAATCTATATACGTACCACAATGGAAAGTGGTAATGAAATTTTGAGGCCCATTCTTTTTCAAAATTTTGCCACAGGACGTGGAACCTCACCTTCAAGCTCATATCTTTCTATCATAAATAGTACCATCATAATCACCATCATCCTGTGGAGCTTTACAAGCTTTTGCCTGGCCCGAGAATGCCTGATGGGATGATTGTGTACACAATGGGGCGTGGTAATTGGATTTCTCCTCTGACGTCTGCTCAAACCAGTCATGAAGTTTAATCAGTTTCTCATCTATGAGCTGATGTGTGGGATTTGGTTTTCCTTTATACACTCTACAAGTACTCTGAATCCTCACTTGTGCTGCAGTTGAATACTTAATTATTATATGAATATCTTTCCTTTCTAACTGTGTACGTTTTGACTGTCATTAGTTGAATCTGTAGGGATCCTGGTAGGAGGCTTTATACTTGAGTTAATACTAATCACATTGTTACGACAAACAAGATAGTGCACTTCTTGAAATTCATTCTTCACGATTTGGAAGATGAGTTTGTAATTTTTTCTCTTCAAGGTCTATCCTCATTTTCTCAGGTTGGAGAATAGACTGACTTGCTACCTGACCATTTGAAGATTTGGATCCATATATTTTGTGTCAGTGGGATATGTGGGAAGGCTTAAGAGAATTGATTTGGCTACCTATATCACCAAAATTGACTTACCTTTCTCGTCACACATCCGTTTAGAACTCCATGGTTAAGCGTGCTTAGGCTGGAGTAGTGAAAGGATGGATGACCTATCGGGAAGTGATTTGCGATACCGTGCGAGTGAGGCCAAAACACGGGGAAAGGTCGGGTGGTGATTGCAGGATCAATAAACAATGATTTCGAGCCTTAGAAAATTAACGCACAGCCGTCAGACGGGATGGGGTCCACAGGCCGAGAGAGCGGGCGTGGGTGACCTATTAGCCGTGGGCGGTCGGGGCGTTACACTTTTGTGCAGCGGTTAAAAGCCAAATAGGTAAAGCACAACTTATAAGTTAAACTAGAAGAGGCTGTTTGGGATATCAAGAGATATATTGTTTTGCAGCATGTCTCTGCTACTTGTGATGCCATTTTGTTTATATCGGCAACATTACTGAAGCAAGATGTATGATTTTATTTATTTCACTATTGTATCTTTGACATTGGCCATTAGTCTAATAAGAGATGAATCTGAACTTCACATTTCCCTTACAAATTAAAGGCTATACATTATCCAAAACGCTTACATCTACGTAACTTATTAAAAGACCTGAAGACAAAATAAACATTCAGTGATATACAGAAACATCTCATTTTTCAACTGCCTTCTGGTTCTACTTTTATTTTTCCTACGAGGCAAAATGCATTAAATGTTAAAACAGTGATATATCATCTTTGATCAAGCCATCGGTGATGACCTGCCCTCTGTTATCCATTTTGTCTGCATCCTTACATTGGATGTTAGTTTCTTCTTGGGTGAAAGTTTCTTCACTTTCTCGGATGTGTAAATTAATATCTATATCTTTCTCACCATTCCGCAAAACTACATGAATTATGTCATTATATAGCCACACCTGTATACTATATTAGTGAACTTCTTACCATATTAACAATATAATTTATCTATCAACATGTATCAGTTAATACACAAAAATTAAAATAGCTAAAAATATACGCGTGTATGAACGAAGAATTTTGTTACTATGAAATTATGAATCATCTTCTATTATAATACTTAAAATGATTTGGAAATACTCTTAGTCATACTACTCCTTGTGTTACCTTATATGTAACATTATTTTAAAATAAACATTAGCTACATATATTTTCTACAAAACATTAGTTACATATATAAGACCTCCATTAAAGTTAATATTTATATCTACACCAATAAAAAAAGACAAAATATAAAATATAAAGATTTTTTAAAATAAACGTCATACAAAGTTAATTTTGGACAAAAGAGTTGAAACACAAAATATTAAACATAAATAAAACATAAAATGGTAAAATATACTATAAATAAAATAAATTACAGCAAATCTTTAAACAATACGTGCGTATAGAATTAATCCAACAATACATTAAAAGTTACAAGTGGTTGCCAATTCTATAAACAATCTTTTCTTTTTTACAATTATATATATAACTTTCATCCATCCATCATTTGTGACTAAATTTCTATAGATATTTTTAGATGCTACAGAAGAATAAGATAAATATTTAAACACATAAATATATTATTACAACACAATACACAATAGATGCGTGGAAGTCAACAACAAAATGAATTAAAGTTTTAATTCATCTACCTTTTTCTTGCGGGATAAAATATTCACAACTCATAACAAGAAGATGAGTTTTTGTCACTGCTGGAAAGAGTATGCAGATTGCAGCCAAGGCCCTATACCACAAGTTTTCCTATAAATAAATCGAATAACCAGTTAACTGAAACTCCTTTAGAAGCTTGTGTCTTCTACTCTATATGAAGTTGAAGAGGAGAGAGTTGGTGTACCTGTTAAACGTGGGCTATATAAGGTACCATCTTTCTTTGCAATGTTTTAGAATTTTCACTTAAATGTTAACATACCGTTTGAGTTTTTGGTTTTAAGTTTCATATATAAGCTGAAGCAATGCCTTTTTCTTTTGCTCCCTTCTCTCTCTTTTTTTTTTGTTGTTGAGAAATTCTGAAAGCCTTACACATATATACTGCTGATAAGAAGACAACAAACCTGAGTTCCGCTGGATTTTTCTATCCAGGTCTGGCGCAGAAGAAGGGTTCAACCCTTTGGGTTTTTTTGCATCTCATGTCGATTTGCATGTTCCAGGAATGTGGGTGAGTAATCAGTTATGTGTTAAAAAATATAACATCCTTTTCAGCTGATGATTGCATAGAAATACCGTCCTAAGTTGTTAATGTACATACTTCAGTCTCTCTTTAGCAGGGAGGATGTACTTGGAAATCTTGGCTTAACGCGGTTATGCCAGCTCTCCTAAACCTACCCCAGTTCTCAAAAATATTCTGGAATTAAGTCTCATATTTCTTTTCTATCTAAGGTCTATGATCTGAATCATATTTCTTGTGCTTCTATTTAGGAGAACTAAGCCAAGAACTGAAGAGATCGTTAGAGCTCAAATCAAGGCTTGCAGAGGCGCCAAATTGTAAATTGAGATGTTATATTTTTTTAAACACATTGAGGTGTTATCTTTTTTTATTGTAACAATTGAGATGTTATCTTTTCTTTTGTTTTAGTATATCATTTTGGTCTATGATGTTTAAATCTATGTACAGAATTTCAACTTAATTTGAACACCTTCCCCTCATTAGTACGACTTTTACTATGTTCGATTATTATTACATGCAGAAAAAATGGTCTTATACATATATTATTCATATTGTTGGTCCTAGTGCTAAAATCAGTAAAGTTTTTATATGAATATGATCAAAATATGACGGTTGCTATTCACTTTTTCCGAGTTGAGAGTAAATAATTTATTGACTGATGATTTGATACAATTTTAATTTTCCAAAAAAGAATATATTGATAAATTGTTCGCATTGTCACTCATTTTTCTTAAAATTCATTTGTATGTTAAAGCAATGTACTAAACACTATATTTTTTCTTCATTACATGTTCTTTGATTCGAGAAATATTTCCGCTTTTTGGTTTTATGGCTATCCCCCTTTCAAATCTTTACAAATTTATTCAAAAAATATCTTTCTAGACATTGAAGCATCTCACACACATAATCGAAATAAATTATCCCCGAAAAAACAAATCCTACAACTTAGTGACCTGATTATATACTAATAAAAATTTAAAAGCAATTAGTATTCAAGATTATCAACATAGAATTATAAATAACCAATTAGATATGTTTAGTCAGCATTTTAATTGCATTTTAAAAACATTAGAGCTTCCATATCTTTCAAAAAAATGAAAATCAACATAAATATAAACTAAAAACATTTAAATTTTTATATTTATACTAATTTTTGGAAACTAACCATCATAGTTTAACTAACATAGATATGTCTTAAACGTAAAACTTTCAAAAATTTATTATGTCAAAATAAAGTTAAAATCAATATCTCAAAGAGGTAAGTTTAAATCAATAAAATGACTAAAAAGTACCTACAAGAAATCAAATTAATATCTAGGCCTAATTATTTGAACAATTAATATATATTAGATTAATTAAACATTAAAATATAATAAATTACATATAAATAAAAATTATTTAGGAAAAACAAATTGAAAAGAGAATATGATGTCTTAGAAAGACATAAATCTTCTAAGCATTCATATTTGTCAAAATATAAATTAGTAATATAAAATACTAACATCATAGAAGTGACCTAAAAGTTAGATTCATATTTATGCTACCTCTTTAAAAATTCAACATCGCCAATATTTTAAGTTAAGTATTAGAAATAATAAAACTTTTATATTATTTTAAAAAGGATATGAATATCTAGAGAATCAAAAATAAAAACTATTTAAAAGGATACTAAATTGATATTTAGAATGATATTATGTAAATCAACATATAAATTAAAGTACCATGAAGAAACAAATTAAATCTTAAAAGTGTTAAAATTCTTAAAAATCATATTTTCAATATGAAACAGAAATCAGCATATATATTTATATGTATATATTTTTTTCTTATGAAAATCTTATAAGATGAAAAATTATGAATTTAATAAGTTATTTATAGCTTTTGATTATGCTCACTAAGTCACATTACACAGATTTTTTTAATTGTTACCTCCTATATATCATCATATCAATATGGTGTTAGATTTTTCCATCATTTATTTATAATGTTCTACAAAATAAGTTTCTGTAAAAATCAGGTTAGAGAATCACCAATCAATGCATTTAGCGAAGTTCTTACAAATGTTAGAAAGTTTCTACTTTGCTTTTCGTTATTCTAACTCCATTAATAATCAACTTAAGAATAATGGAAATATGTTTCTACTCTAACATACAAGCAATACTGCAAGTTTATAAATTTTCTACACAATACCAATGACTAATATATCTGAATATGTGTAATGCAATCTATCTAAAGTGCTCTTATGTAGTATCTAAACATGGAATTAATCATATTGAATCTTCTAAGAATTTCAAATTTTTATATTAAATAATTATTCACAAAATAAAAATTACCAAACAATTTTTAATATTGAAAATAAATTATAGCAAAATTTTAAAGTTTTATTGAATCATTTTCATTGGTCATTAAATTTAAATATTTAAATATTTAAATATTCAAAATAATTACACATTTATGAGTAATATATATATATATATATATATATTTATATGAAATAAAGGTTATTTAAATATTCTTCAAATAATAATTTAAAAATTCAGACAGATGATGTATAGACCAATATATGATATACATAAAATAATAGAAAATACTAATATTTTATTAAATATAAAGTATTTGAATATTAATAAATTTTTAACATGATTGCTAAAACAATAGAAACTTAAACTACGTTTAGATATAAAATATATATAAAAATAAAAATTAATTATATTCCTAACAAAAAGTTTATAATTTTCCAAAACCATTTCACTTTAATTTATCAAATATATATCAAAACAAATAAATTATATAATATAAACACTAAAATAAACTCAAACTATTTTAAACACTAGAATCATTAAACCCACATGTTAATTTAATCATAAAAATTAATTATGCATTGGGTTGTTAGAAGTTTGAGAGGAAAAATACTGGATAAATTAAAATGCAAATATAAAAGACCCAAATACATTAAAAAAACCAAATAGCTCCAAGAATCTTTTTTCCTTTATTATGTTATCCATACTGAGTTTTTTTGGATTGCTAATATGTAACACTATTAAAAAAAGATGTGTATACATATTATCTCAAAAAGAGCTTATTTTACAAATTCAAAATTCACATTGGACCAAAAATCTATGAAATAAAAACAACCCCATAAATACAAAAGATATCCAAAGAAGACAAATAATGTGAATATAAGTTTTTATAAAACTTACAGTACATAATCCGCGCGTAGCGCGGAAAAAGGATCTAGTTTAGTTAACGATTCAATATAAGTAGCTTACATAGGCTTTAATAGATGTATAAAAGAAGAAAAAAAATTATCTCGTGTATTGTTCTGGTCAATTAAAAATGTTGTGTATTAAGTTGGAAATAATAATAAAATTTGTGTATTAATATGAAATTTTCTCAATTATCAAAACATAATCTTGTATTACCGTCATATGTTGTAGTTGACCGGCCAAAACATAAAAGCCAAGAACGTTGTAAAGCCATTATTATATCTCTGCAATTTTGATTATGAATTCTAAAGCAATCATTTCATAGGCTAGGCATTCCAGACCCACACCATTAAGAATTTCAAAACAATCCTATTAGTTAGTAGTGACAACATTTTGAATATAAATCGCACCAGATGATGAAATAATCTTATTCTAGATATAAGAATACACAATGCATCATATATCTTGAACTCGATAAAAGGTACTCGACCCCTAAAAGGATCATATAGTCTAGATAATCATAAGGCATTCCAACATATGTTAGAATTCCTACAAAGTCTTCAATGATAATTGAGTAAATATCATCAATATTTGAGTAAAAAAAGACATATATATATATATATATATATATATATATATATAGTTGGTATTACTAAAGTAGAGAATTAATATGAAGTACTGACATATTAGATGGAGTCGAAATTACCCAGTAAATTTGATTATAAGAGACAAAATTATACATGGATATTTTACAACAAACATCAATCCAATCCACCATAGTTTCATCAGCGAATTTGATTTGAAATATGTTGCCAGTATTCCTTTTATTTCTATTGCTGGGAATCACTTCAAAATTATGGACTACTCTCTATTCATCGCTAGGACTATAAGATGTTAACAATTCAAGAAAACTTGTTGAAGCAGCATTTATCTCGTTCCTCTGCAAAGCCGGCCAATCCTCCACTATTTTGATGAGTTTGCCAAATTGTTCAAATTTTAATTCAAAATGCATCATTCTTTTTCCTTATACCTTTGCGTGAAGCTAAGTTAGAGAGGTGTGACACCCTTTCCACCGTAGAAATTCAGAGCTACGTCTTCTTACACTACAAAAAAGCATCGATATTCCGACGACAAATATCGTCGAAATTTCGTCGGAATATGACTATTCATACGATATTCTGACGAAATAAGTTGTCGGAAAAATCTCATCGGAAAAACATAATTCTTCGGAATTCCGTCAGGCACTCCTAGGGAATACCGAGAACAAAATATTCCGAGAAATTACCGAGAAAATATTTTGTAGGAGACTTTTCTCAGAATATCATCGAAAAATTCCGATGGAGGTTTCCTCGGAATATTCCGAGAGAAGGTGTCCTCGGAATATTCCGAGAGAAGGTGTCCTCGGAATATTCCAAGGAAATCTCTCCGTCGGAAATTTCCGAGGGATTCCGAGGAATGAGTTTCCTCGGAAGTTTCCGAGGAAATGTGTCCCTCGGAAATCGGTCCCTCGGAACTTTTCGAGGAACCAATTTCCTCAAAAATTTCCGAGGGAACTCATTCTTCGGAATATCCGGAAATTTAATTTTGGAAAATAAATATTTTCTAATATATTTTGTATTTTGAATTTAATTTTTAAAATAAAATTAAATCTGAAGTAGAAAAAATATTATTATAATATTAAAAGTTTTACAAATTAAAAGAAGAAACATTAAAAAAGTTTTATTAAAAAAAACACAAACTAAAAATCATGCGGGAACATCAGTCTCATCATTTCCATCATTTGTGCATTCGCCCTCTCCGCTGCTTCCATTTTAGGTTGTTGCGCGGCCATATGAGCAAGAATGGTGTTGTTCTGGGTCTCCAATGCTGATATGCGGTCACCCTTGTTCTGTAGCTGCTCCATAAGTGGCGGATCAACAAAATGCGATGATGAAGAAGAAGCAACCGACAGAGATCGACGACCCAAACCGAACAGACGCTCTTTTCTCGTTGGAACCGCCTGAAAAAGAAAACATAAATTTTTTAGTACCAACAAAGATAAAGGAATGAAATATAGTAAAAATTAAAATTAATCAAGATCTTACCGATTCAACGAGTTCATTGATTTGACCTCGAGACAGGTTGGTGGAAGCAGCAGTAGTGGCGTCCTCATCAGAGAGAAGCTGAGATAGGCGGAACTCTTCTTCATCCTTCTGGCTTTGGACCAGGTCGACCACTTCCCTCACAAGACCAATAGAAATCTTGCCGGTCTTTTTGTTGATATACGTCATCCTCATTAGGGCGAGATCAATAACCGGCTCACCATCATTTTCTTCTTCCTAAAAATTGAAATAAAAATGTTTAAAGAACTCAAATAAAAAATAGATTTTACTTACCATTCGATCTCCGAGAGTGTGAATACTCTGGGCACCCAAGTTGTGCTTGTACATGCCCTTTTCGCGACACTCGCTCTTGCGGTGTTGGTCACTGATCGGTCTTGCGTCTCGTCCTTCTCCTAGTGTTGTATCAACTCCGCCCACACCGTCTCGTTAATCGATTTCGGTGTCTTTCCTTTGTTCCACTTCTGCTTCCACTCATAGATTTGCTTACCATAATTATCCATGACTTTATGGTTGAAGTGGTGACGGATGAAGTCTGTCTGATCAGAATTCCAGTTGAATTCTTGCTGGAAAAATACACAATTAGTAAAAAATTATGTTAAAGATTAAGAAATAAGTTCAAAAAAATTTACCGCAAACTGACAAAACCACATTTCCTGTTCTTCAGGAGGGAATCTGCTGAAGGTAGGATATCCCTTCTTGAGGGTCGAGTATATCATCCGGTTGATGAAGGTGCTGATCCCGTTCCCCGATCGATCGAACCTAAGATAAGGAAAAAATAAGAATGAAAAAATATAATGAAATAAAATGATAAAAAACAAAAAAAAGGATTTTTACCAAGTTTGGTGTCGTCCATGTGGATACGGAGTAAGAACGAGAAGATGCTCTCGACCTGGCTGCTGAACCAACTGTTCAACAGTTATGGTTCCCGGAACAAACGGAGGAGCAAGAGGGTGAGCATACTCATCCGCAGCTTGGTTTTGGGACGCTGAAGAAGCCCGGGAGCGGGAGGACGAACCACTACGACCTCGTGGTGCAGAACGGCGAAGTCTAGTCTCGTTCTCGCCACTAGACCTATATGTAAAACAAAGTTTTACAAATAGTTTTAAAATATGACTAATCTATATATATAAAGAAGAGTATCCTTCACTTTTCCTTGCGCCACGTCACTAAATAAGATAACCTAGACATGACACCTGTCATGAATCGAAAAATTCACAAGCGTCTGTTTTGGGCTGTTCTTTGGGATTTAAAAAATGTTGACTCCTGATGGGTTTTGTAAAGTGGTTGGTCCACTCTAAGAGACTCAGGCGTCTACTGAACACAATTGTCGAAACCCTAAGTGATGATTCTGTTCATCTTCTTGATTGAGTGAAACTGGAAACGTTTTGCTACCGCTCAAACGAAGGGTCGTCTTTAACGATGTCTTCAACCATCGTCAATCTATCCTTTCAATGCTTCCTCATTTACTGCCTCCACAAAATTTCAACTATAAAAAGGTATGTTTGACCTCATGAAATGCATCAATTCCTTCGTCGCATTCATAAGCTTTCTGAGAAACCAATCTTCGATAATGGCTAATTCCTTTGTTTTCGTCGCCGATTTGCAGCGTGTCTATTTGCTTAGGTTCTGGGAAGCTAGGATATTAAACGCGGCGGAGTGAAAGTTGACATGCTCCTCTGGACACCAAGGTAATTACGACTTGACTTTTTTGGTTTTATATCCTGTATATGTAGGTCGTGTTTAGATTATGAAACGTTGAAACCTAATAGTTGTTCACTGGAGATGATTTTCTTCACCTAATAGTTCACCGCGAAACTCTATCCAAAACGGCCGTTGAGATTCCGGAACCGCATCGGTGCTCATCAAGAGTTTGCTGAAGAGGCAATGAAGCAGACCAATTGTTTCCTCCTTCTTGAAATTTCTTGCCGTGAATCTCTACATAATACCTCTTGGTAAATTCGTTATTGAATTAAATTCTATATCAGATTCCATATGACATGATATGGCAATATAAGATTTAATTTGATTGAGTGATTTGTGTGCTGCATTATGAAGACCTGAAGAGTAAAAGTTATATCTAAATCAATCATAGAACCTGCAAGGTTTCTTATTTCATTGTTGAAGGTTTATTTTTATTTGATTCTTTCTATGTTCGTATTGAAATTTGACCCGTCACAAAGTCTAAATAATAGCAAAAAGTACATTTACTGGCTTATATACTTTGGTGAGGTGACTTAATTAATTTTAAATTTATCAATCTTGAATTTCCCATGCTGTGAATAAATACCTTGAATTTATCAATCTAAGTGAAACGCTGCTTTATATATATTGTTGAGGTTATTCTTTTGATGATTCCACTAGGAAAGACTTAAATAAACCACTGATTATATAGAAGGGGTTTGAGGCGGGAGATGAAGAATCGGCAGAGGTGCAGCTCCTTCTATGATCTGTTTTTGATCTCATCATATTGTATTTGGTGGCATCCAAAACGAGCAAGGAGGTTTTCTGAGAAGCAGCATGAAGTGGTGTAGACAGAGGCCAAGGTGGTGGTGACAGAGGACATAAAGGTGGCTGAGCTCTAAGCTGTTGTGTGTAAAAGTGGAATTGAAAATGAAATAACGATCTCTAACATGGTATTAGGAAAAACGTGTAAGATAATAATAGCTAAATGTTTTATGCAGTTTCTTCATCATATGAACACGCTCCTTCCTGTCAAAGAGCAGCCGGAGATAAAGCCATTGTTTCTTAGACTTTCGCAAAGATCTTCCTCTGTAACTGGGTGTCTACTGAAATATGTTTCCACTTGATTCAAAGGTTTAAGTTTGTGATGAGTGTATGACGGGAGACTCAGTGATGATCGAGCTAAGATATAGCGATGGATATTGGCTAATCACACGACCGGGAAACAATATAGGCTATAGGCGATCAGTGACGCTGGGCCAGTAATGCTGGTGGTATCTTTTCTTATGCGAGGAAGATGGTAATGATTCCATCTCCATTAACAGCTTAACTCTCTTCACATTCAATATAATGTGTTCACAGTTCTGTTCTCTTGACTTAGTTGTTGTTGGTTATTTATCTAATCAAATCTATCTCTCTTTTCAAGGATTGAGTAGATGCCTACATTTTCTCATATAACAGCGTGTTCTCAAAGCTTTCATTTTGTTTATCTATATAAGTATGCTTTCTATGTACTCACTATCTTCTATGTCCCAATTATAAGGTTATAATCGTTCATGTGTTTGCATTCAACCAATTTTGTTGGTTGGCGGGCTTTTTGTACCATATTTCCCTAACGTCGATTTGGATGATCTGTTATCTATTTTTTCTTCATGGATATCACTTACACAGTTCCGAAATAACATATCTGGCTATAACAAGTTTTGAGGGATCTCTGAAAAGTTGAATCAATCACAACAATTGCTAAAAAGTGTGATGCAGATTGGGACGTGCAGAGTAAAATGGTAGAACAAATCAAAGTCATTGTAATTGATTTTCACATACAAGAGTTAAGTAAAGAACATGAAAAAAGTTAGCGAGGGATCTCGCACGGGACATAAACTTGCAAGTGCTTGCATCTACGTTTATCATAATAACTATCAAAGACTTGGATGGATGATGGCCTTAATGAGAAAACACCCTGAAATACTTACACTACAAGAACGAGCATACTTAAAACTCTAATTGACAGAGTATCAGAGCAAAAGATAGTTTACCAGTTTTAGCATAAAGACAAGTAGTTAAATAAGAAGGTTTTTAAATTTCAAAACAGTGCAAAGGCTTTTTCAGGACCAGATGAGCAAGATTGCAAAATCATTAATTCTACAGATGAACAAGATTGCAAAATCATTAATTCTAAAATGACCTTAAAACCAAACACTAGCATCCACCTGAACGCCATGGAATTGGCTTATGAAAAATAGAAAATATCACAGTTAACAAAAAAGGAGAAAAAGAAAAGCCAAAGACGAAATGACTTAGTTAACAAAGAAAATGAGTATAGAAAATGAAAGATCGTGTCATTCTAATGAGCACCATCGGTTGTAAGAAATAGCAAGACCAAAAAATGGAATGTGTAAGAAGAAAAGAGAACAGGCAAAAGTAAGAACTGTTCTTTTGTCGTTCTTAACACCGTCGTATTAGTCATAAAATAATTAAATATTTTGTATTCTTAAATATCATCCAATATTTTATCTCTTTCATTAAACCTTTTTAAAGACTTTTTAACACTTCTAACAGCCATTACATTTTAGGCTGCTTACAAATTCTATTTTTCCATGTATGTGTAGCATATCAACAATCTTTCTATATTTTCTGAATTTTTTTTTGCCAATTTTGTATTTTCGGCGAATTAGAGAATAATGAAAGTTACTGTCATTTAATTCAAACCAAAATGTTTATTAAAAAAAAATATGATCTAAGAATTTTATTTATTATTTGTTTGTTAGTAATATTGTTTTCAATCTACAATAACATTTTAAATGCTTTAAAACATCATATAAATTATTTTTTATTATAACTTCCCGCCCGTAGGGCGGGCCAACCCTAGTAATACATATAAAAATCTAAGAAAAGATTTTATAAATTTTAAAATCGGTTTATATATATAAGAATCTAAAAGTAGATTGTATATATAAATAACGTTTTATAAATATAAAAAACATTCTTATAAATATAAAAATATTTTTATAAATATAAAAATAGTTTTATATACAAAAACGTTTTATAACTATAAAAAACTTTTTATAAATATTAAAAACGTTTTATAAATATTAAAAACGTTTTATAAATATTAAAAACGTTATATATATATAAAAATGTTTTATAAATATAAAAAACGTTTTATAAATATTAAAAACGTTTTATAAATACTAAAAACGTTTTATAAATATAAAAAATGTTTTTTATATTTATTAAACGTTTTTAATATTTATAAAACACTTTTTATATTTATAAAACATTTTTATATATATAAAACGTTTTTATAAACCTTAAAAATAGTTTTATAAACCTAACAATCCTAAATCCAAACAATCCTAACAATATAATCCTCAATCCTAACAATACAATACTAAATCTAACAATCTTAACAATCCTAACAATCCTAAATCCAAAAACAACAATCTACAAAACCTAAAATCATCAAATTCATTCTAAAACTTAACAAAAAGAAACAAAAAGAGTGGAATAATGATCTTACATGTTTAAGGATAGGTTTTGGGAAGGATTGGAGAAGATTGACCGGAAATAATGGAGGAAGTGGGGAGAGCTTCGCCGGAAATCAAGAGAAAGATAAGAGAAATGGGGAAGAAGAAAGGTCTCTGGTTAATAAACACGGAAATTTCCGACGGATACGGGTCATCGGAGTTTCCTCGAAATCCACTAAACTTGATTTTCACAAAAATTTTTGGCGGTTTTGTTTCCCGGGGTAATGAAATTTCCGAGGAAATTCCGACGAATACTAAAAAATTCGTCGGAATTTCCTCGGAAAAGCCATAAATCAGACAAAACATCATAATCGATGCAGAGCATATTCCCTTTCCTCGGATTTTCCTCAGAAATTTCCGAAGACATTCCGACGAATACGGAATATGCTCTTCATGTCCCCTTATTGGATGAACATACTGCCTTTTCGTCGGAATTTTCTCGGAATATTCTGAGGCAATTCCGAGGAAAACTTGTTTGGGGTTTGGAAACCTCAAATTTGTGAACCGTAGTTCATTTCTTACACAATTTCAAAGTTGTCCAATGCATAACATTGAGAATTCTGTCTAAAGATGTGGATAAACCATTCAATAAAAAAACGAAATCGATTACAAGTATTGTCCTTCCCGTTTATTAAACTGTATAAGTGGTTCTCATGAAGTGTATGAATTTCGTTCATATAATCGGAAAAATCTTTATTATTTGAAAATAAACTCACATTTGGACTGAAAATCAATTTAAGACACTTAGTAAACTTTTTTGGTTGTATGTTTTCATTTCTAATCGTAAAATGATGTTTTGGTTCAAAATATCACATTTCATCGGAATTTCCTCGGTATATTTCGAGGAAATTCCGAGGAAAGAGACCACTTCGTCGGAATTTCCTCGAAGGAAATTCCGACGAAGTGGTTGCCCCTAAACTCAAACCCCAAATCCGTAATGTACAAAGGAATATTCCGAGGAAATTCCGAGGACTAACCCTTATTTCCTCGGAATTTCCTCGGTTTTTTATTAAAAAAAAATCCCGGGACGTGGGTTCTATTCTGATTCCGAATCATCACCAAATGAATCTGAATCTAAATCTTGGTGAAACTCTCCAATCACAGGTTCATCCTCTTCGTGAACAACAGCTTCTTTTCCAAACTCGGTTAAATCGACTACCAGCTCAACGTTTGCTAAATCTTCAGCTGCACTTAATTTTCGGATGCGCTTGGTTGTAGTGGGTCTTGATCAGAACTTCCGTGAACTCGCCCTCTCGGGTTGAGTGATGTAACAGTGACCCATGGATCATCTCTGTTCCTAACCCGAGGATACTTGATATAGCAAACCTGTAAAATATTACAAATTTATATGTAAATTAGTAATAGTAATATACAGACAAATGAATCATTATGAATAAATTGACATATATATAATTACCTGATCGGCTTGCGAAGCAAGAATGAAAGGATCATAATATTGCAGCTTTCGTCGCGAATGTACTGATGTAACACCAAATGCATCTGTTCTCGCGCCTCGATCTTTAGTGTTGTCGTACAATTCACAATAGAAAACCGTACACCGCAATCCAACCATTCCCGGATACTTGATTTCCAAAATTTCGCGTATATTCCCGTAGTACACATCATCTCCAGATGCAGACAAGACACCAACATCATCAGTTGTACTTGAACGTCTCCTCTTTTGAGTTGTGAATGCATATCCTCGAGTACAAAATCTCGAATATGACTTCACAACATGATGTGGTCCACACACCATCTCGCGTATCCAACCGTCAAATGTTTCACCTCTGGCAATTCCAGCATACACCTATTAATAAAAAATATGTTATAGCAATATTCTGAGGATTATTATTAACATGTGATTAATATTATGAGGGTTAAAGTACTCACATAACCAAGCATCCAAGAAGCAAATTCCCTCTGCTTTAGTTCTTCAAGTTCCTCTTTTGTGGCGTGTCTATGAGTGAACCGCTTTTCAGCCATGAAAATCCTGTACACATAAATGAAATTAATTAAGATTTAAATTACAACTTGTTAAAATAATAATTGTTAAAAATAATTATATATGTACCTCTCATATTGAAGAATTTCTTCGCAGTTGGTGAGCAGATATGTTTGCAAATGACTGTGCTCCTGCTCAGTAAGTTGACGGTCCTTTGATTTTCCGCTAAGTCGTCCGACATCTGTGAAGATGTTTGGAACCGTAACTTAATATGTTGCCTTTTCGCCTCTATCATCATGCCGAGCAGGTTTTCTGTTTTTTGTCTACACTTCTGCTGGAAAGTAGTACTCAGCAAAGTTTGCAGTTTCTTCATTGATAATCTGTGCGACAATAGAACCTTCCACCTTGCTTAAATTCTTGACCTTCTTCTTTAGATGAAACATATACCGCTCGTAATCATATATCCATCTATACTGCACATGACCACCAAGTTCCAATTTTCTTGCCAAGTGAATAACAAAATGCTCCATAACATCAAAAAAATGATGGAGGAAATATCTTCTCGAGGTTGCACTGGATCACAGGTATGTTAGACTTCAAATTTTGGATACCTTCTGGAGTCACTGATCTCCTGCATAAATCACAGAAGAAAGCACTTATCCCTGCAATCGCTTCCTGAACATTTCGTGGTAATAGTCCCGAGAAGGCAAACGGAAGGAGGCGCTGCATCATTACATGGCAATCGTGACTCTTCAATCCGATAAAATTTCCTTCTCTTCTGTCAACACTGTTACGCAAATTAGATGCGTAACCATCTGGAAATTCCACATCGTTTGAAATCCAATCAAAGAACGCATATTTTGCCGCTGCATCCAGTCGGTATATGGGAGCAGGAGCCCTACCATTCTCAACAACATGAAGTTCGGAACGAGCACATATATCAACATCAAGTCTTGACTTCAAATGATCTTTTGTTTTACCTTGGACGTTAAGGATCGTGTTCATGATATTGTCAAAAAAGTTCTTCTCAATATGCATGACATCTAAATTATGCTGCAACAGATGATCCTTCCAGTATGGTAGATCCTAGAAAATACTCTTCTTATGCAATTATGTAGTTATCCAACAGCATCTACTGGATAATGCACATGTCCACCAACGTCTGGCGTTCTTTCTGCACTAAAATCTCTTAACTGTGTCAACAAATCTGCCCCACAAATTTTCGGAGGTGGACTGTCAAACACCTTCTTGTTCTTCGTAAACAAAGTCCTACTCCTACGATATGGATGATCAAGTGGTAGGAATCTCCTATGACAGACAAATCAACACGTTTTTCTTCTGTGTTTTAGTTGGAAAGCATTTGTGTTATCTTGACAATATGGACATGATAACCTTCCATGCGTTGTCCATCCAGATAACATACCATATGCTGGAAAATCACTTATTGTCCACATAAGTACTGCCCGCATTTGAAAGTTTTCTTTACACGAAACATCGTATGTTTCAGCACCTTGAGGCCATAGTTGTTGAAACTCATATATTAGTGGCTGAAGAAACACATCCAGTGATCTCCAAGGATGCTCTGGCTCGGGAACGAGAATGGAGAGAAAAAAACTCTTGGCGCAAGCAGTTGACGGTAAGTTGTATGGTGTAAGAACGACTGGCCATAGAGAATATTGTCTTCTATGCTTTCCAAATGGGCTGGAACCATCGGTACATAATCCAAGGTAGACATTTCTTCTCTCATACGCGAATTCTGGATATGTTGATTGGAAATGCTTCCAAGCTTTTGCATCTGAAGGATGTCTAATCTCACCATCTGTTGAATGCTCCGCATACCACATCCTTTTGTATAGCACTGGAACTCTTCCACTCGTATCTCTATAACGAGCCTTCCCACAAAACTTGCACTGAAGTCAGTTCTCATCCGCCCTCCAATATATCATGCAGTTATCGATGCATACATCTATTACCTGATACGATAAACCAAGACCAGCTACGAGTTTCTGAACCTCGTAGTATAAACCCGGAGCTAGGTTATCTTCTGGTAGAACACCTTTTACAAAATTAGCAATCGCATCTACACAATCTTTAGCCAAATTATAATCTGTTTTAATGCCCATCAGTCTTGTTGCAGATGATAAAGGCGAATGACCATCTCTGCAACCTTCGTACAAAGGTTGTTTGCCTGCATCCAACATATCAAAAAATCTCCTAGCTTCTGCATTGGGTAATTCTTCCCCTCTAAAATGATCATGTACCATCTGCTCAGTACCTACACCATAATCTACATCCGTTCTAATTGGTTCTTCTAACCTATCCGCAGTTTGAGGTTCACTAGTACTACCATTCTCCATGATGATACCAAATTTTGTAACTACGTGTAAACCCATTCAAATATAGATGTGTCCAAACATCCCACTCTTTTATAACCCTTTTATTTTTACAAGTAGAGCAAGGACATCTTAACATACCCGTTTTTGCTTTCGGTTGTTGATGAACTAGCCCCATGAATTCGGCTATACCTTCTTGATATTCATCCGTAAGCAATCTCGTGTTAGGATCCATATGAGGTCGATCCATAAAAGAACGATAATAATTTGAAGAAGACATGTTTTTTGAATATATTTCGTGTGTAAAGTGAGGGAGAGGATGAAAATATTGAGTGAATGAAGAGGGTGAGGGGTGCTTGTACTTATAGATGAAATGCTGCCGGCATTTCCGACGAAATTCCGACGAATCCTCGGAATTTCGTCGGAATTTTTCAATATCCACAATGGCTCTTTTAACGGATAAATAATCGTCGGAATTTCGTCGGAAAAAACCGACGAAATCTGTGTCCTCAGAATTTTCTTGTTTATACCGACGAAATACACGTTCCTCGGAATTTTGTCGGTAATTTCCGACGAAATTCCGAGGAAACATGATTTTTGGGTTTCCTCGGAATTTCGTCGGAATTCTCTCGGTATATTCCGAGGATTTACGTCTCTGTCGGAATTTTCGTCGAATATACCCTGTTTTCTTGTAGTATTACTCCATGAATTCGAGGCCAATTGCTTCCATTTCATTCGTCCATGATGCATCAACTTGGCATCTCCATCGATTAAGAATTTGGCATTGTGGTGCACTTGACGGTTGGATGAGCTGTTCATCGATGACATTTTCAATCAGCTCATCGAGTAAGTTTCCAGCTTTGCACTTTCTTCTTTGCAACTCTGAATGTTTCTAACGGTGAAATGTCCTTGTTGTTAAACAAATTTCATTTTGCGCTTTCCATTATACCAGAGAAACTGATATCACTCAAATTACACTATGAGCAACTTTCTCTCTCAAATAAGTGGTTCGTTATAGTACTTAGGGATCAAATCCACAGGGAGCATGGCCAAACAATAGACTCGATGGGTTATGACTAAGCTAGGCAGTAAATTATAAAGCAGTAAATAATAGTGATATTAAGAAAGTTGGTTTGAAAAAAAATAAGAATAAATAACTAGAGTTAGGGTTTCAAGCAATAGAATTATGATATATAGATGCTAAGGATGTGTGATAAACCATCCTAGAACTCGAATGCAATAGTAATATATACATCTCTTGCTGCGAGTCTTATCAGATGACTAAGTTTTTGTTCCAGCTGTCGCATGTGAACAAGGAGAGAGTGTCTATCGATACTATAATATGAGTGTCAATCGATACTTCCTTAGGAAATCATTAATGTTCAATATGTTCACTAGGTTAAATAGACCAGGTGTCCTATGTATATAACAACCTAGCTAAGTAGAACTTATTCAGGTAATGAACATACTGTCATAGTTATCAGTATCCTAGGCTCAAGGTTCTAGTTAGCTACTTTAGAACAAAAGAAATAAGCACAGTCAGAAGATCACCCTAGATATGTGTCAACAATTCGTATAAAACATAATAGAACCCTAAATCTAACAAGAGAAACAACTTGATTAAGCAATGCATAACAATAATCTGAACATAATGCACAACAATAATCTAAACATAATGCATAACAATATTTTGAACATAATGCATAAATAGATAGAGTAAGAAAACTGGAGTTCCAAAACAAATATCTAAAGGAGTATTGATCTTCTCTCCAACACTTCTAAAAACCCTAGAATAATATGTTGTGGTAAAAATAAAAAAAAAAGATTGTGTGTTGCCTAAACAATGGGCAAAAACATAAATACTAGGTATTAGGTAAGCCATCGGTATTTTTGTAATTATGTTGAACTTCTGGGGCTTTAAGTCGGTCACAAACAAGTCAGCCCGTCTACTCACTTTGGTGTCAATAAATAGCAAGAAGGTAGTCTCGATCAACACTTCTTCGGACCTTGACATTGACTTATGATTTCTTCAACAGCTACGAGTTTCCTCATCATTAAGCTTTAGAATGCTCTATGATCTCCACATTGCTGCAAAACATATTTGGACCTGAAAAGAATCTGAAATAAACTTCAAACATATATAATAGTATCTAAAAAACACATATACTATTGGCAAAAACTGGTAAAATTCATAGTATACCAACTCTCCCAGACTTTATCTTTGCTTGCCCTCAAGCAAAACGTAGAACAGTCCTGTAAAGAGATTTGAAAACATATGGACTTACACAAGTTTTAAATTTTACTACTTTCAACTCTAAAATGTTGCAAGCCACATCAGAATGGTACCAACTTCAAGGGCACTTGGCCTTAGCAAACCTTCCAGACCACTACTTACTTGATGCCGCCTAACTAAACTCTCTACTGACCTCATTTTAGCAAATAAAAATGTAGGCTAAATCTTGGGAGTATCGATTGAAGGACACATGGCCTCTTACCCAACAAGTATTTGAACACACATGTAGTCTTCTCTAATCCATTTCCTCTCCCTCCTCTCTTTTCTGAATATTTTTCTTTTTCTTTCTTCTTTTTTCATTAATTCAGTGAATTAGTGAGGCTGATGCAGTACATCTTGTTCATCTTCTTCTTTTTTTCATAAAATGTAGGAGAATAATGGGGACATTAAAAAATTTCTTACCCCTCGCTTCCAATAATGTGTGATCATTCCTTTCTGAATTAGAATCATAGGGTCATAGGAAAATTTCCTACCCCTCTGCATTTTTCAAGAAATCCTCTCAATCTTTTCCTTTTCTAGATGCCAAAAAGAGTTGCGTGAAGGGAACAAAAAACACATATTTTTTCCTTCAATACTTGGAGGAGGAATCTGACCTAGTGTATACCAAGCTCCAAGCAAGAACATTAAGTTGATTAAGGTTTGAAGTCAACTTTGGTTCCTTCATACTTTCTCATCTAGCATGGATATTATTGACAGGTGATCCACTTTGGTGTTTCCATTCAGTACACTCTGAAATCAATAATCTCAAGACTGGTGCTAGAGAATGGTTAGGTAATAAGTAAAAAAATGAAAAGTTCATCATCCCCTTCTTGACTCTATAAAACTCTTTATAAACATATAAATCTGAATCTCAAAATAAACACAATATCAGCAAAACCTCCCCTGGACTTCAACAACATTGTCTCTACTATTATACAGTCTAAGACTAGTAGGACATAAAACATAAGGACAAAATTTAACAAGGAAAAATAGTATACATGCTCACTGATGGTGAGTGTCGATCGACACAGTTAAGTGGGGATTGATCGATATTCGTGATGCTTTGTCGATCGACATTTATCAAGTGTCGGTCGATGCTCGGTGCAAACTCGTCTTCCTCAGGTCTTTTTGACCTGAAACAAAAATAAAAACTTATATCAACTTACTAAATAGGTTGCCTCCCATCAACCGCTTGTTTATAGTCTTTAACTTGACGTTTTGGATTTTTTGGCTAGTATGTAGGTAATGGAACACTTGTTGGAAAACAAGTATCCACATCTTCTCTGCTCATCTTGAACCATTTGCCTACAAAGATTTTAATAGCTTCTTGTCCTCTGGTTTTGTGCTCTTGCCTTCTCTGAATGATCCACTTTCAGCTGCAGCTCTTCCATACAATTACTTAACCATCCAATGATGTTGTTTAGAGGGACGCAGATTGCATCAATCTTCATATATAACTCATCAAACATCCTCTCTTGAGCTGTGTTAATGTCAGTTATCATCTTATCAAATTGATCTTTCAAGTAGACCTCAAGTCCTGGCTGACATGGAGGTGTAAGTTGGGCTCCATGCAGCTGGAAACATACGTCATACTCTGGTAGACTTAGATAACAGTCTCCATTACTATCTGCCATCTCAAGTATTGCTCTCATATCCACTATTCAAACATATATGATCTTTCCATCCTCAGCCCGTGCATTGCCATCTTCATCTCTGTAGACTCCATGCTCATCTAGTGCTACTACACTAACTTTTCTCTTAGGTTGAATAGCGACCTCAATCGAAAAATCTTCTCAGAATTCTAAAGTTGCAGGGGTGTCGATCGATCTTGGTGGCTGGGTGTCGATCGACGCCTCACCGTTATCTTTGTACTCTGTGCTAAAATCAGAATAGCAAAGACCCACAAATCCTGGATCATCTTTGTGGGAACCGAAATTCTAACTATCGATTTCTGTTGAATTAGGGACGCAGGGTAAACTCTAGTTTCCCAGAGGTCCCGGATATCTGCTAAACCACACGCCAATCAGACATAATACGAATTAAAGATCGAAAAGTAAAGTAAGAATCAAAAAGAGAGCAAATAGATGTCTTATTCCGAATTTGCGTATGAGCGTTTACAACAGGATATGAGCCTTATCTATGAGAGATTTCGGCGAGATCCCTAGTTCTAACATCCTAAGACTGCAAAACCATAGATGAGTCGCAGCTCGATTAACAAAACCGAAAGTTTCCTAAATGCTCTAAGTGCTAAGCTAGGTTTGCTCTGAGTGGAGATTTTCTTGTCTTGTATCATCACCCTCGAAGTCCTTATATACTCCTCCAGAGGCGGTTTGCTCTTTCCCCTTATGCCCTTGGAAGAATTTATCACTTCATGGAAATATTTTTTTTCCTCGATCTTCATGATTATCTTCGGAAACTTAACATATCCTCTGATCTTGACATTTATCTTCCAAACTTAACATTTATCCCTTCCTGCAAAATAAAAGATAAACTGTCACAAATTTTGGGCTCGATATCGGATAAAACTGCGAGTGGGCCTTTATCCGAGTTTTAGACCTTCTCGGGCCATTTTCTGACTTAGGCGTTTTTAAGATTTTATCAAAAGAGCATTCCTAAGACGACGTCGTACGAGAGTTAGAATCTTTCGTATGGGACGTGTGACTCCAGGTGTTTAGTTAACCGTTATCGTCTCATACAATCAATATGATTCTTTCTCGAGAAAACGAGTTCTTTTGGTAAAGTTTCGATGTCAATCCCGATCGAGACAAAAAAAAGATAAGTTCGAGAAAGTTTCAAAAAAGGGAGTTACGAGGACGAGGTGAAAATGGATTGGTTGATCCGACTTGCCAAACGGGCGAGTCGGATTACTTGTGCTTTTTAACTCACCCGTCTAGCGAGTTGGGCTTGTCCAACTCGCCGAACGGGCGAGTTGTTTGTATTGATCCATCCAAATCGTCCGTTCGGTGAGTTTATCGGTTTTTGTGGTATGATTTGCCCGTTCGACGAGCTGGACTTCTTTCTCAGTCAACTTCTCCGTCTAGGGAGTTGGATGATTGAGTCTTCTAGTCACTTCGTCGTATTTCCGTTCGGGGATACGTTTACCCGAGGTCTTTGGACAAACTCTTCCTGATGGCTCATTTGTGCAGACCCTTCCTTTGTGGTCAGTTGATATTTGACCTTGAATTTTCCCGTTCCCTATTTTCCAAGACATTATCTCTTTCTTTCATAAAGGGCGCATTTTGTAGGTTTCTGATGTTGATTCCGTCATAACGATTTTAACCCCAACAGTTAGCCTCCCAACTCGTCAGAACTGTGATGTTCTTGCGAGCGTTTTTCAGGCATATTAGATAAATTAGGCGGAATTCGACGTTCGAAGCCTGGAGGTGAAATAGAGAATCCTTTCTTATATAAATATGTGGAGTGGGTTTACAGTTTTTTCACTTGCAAATTTCCACAAACTTTCTTCAAGAACCAAAAACTTTTCTCCTCTCTTTCCTTCCTTTGGTAAAAAGAAAGTTATGTCTTTGAGAAGAAAGGTTTCCTCAAAGTCTCGTAACGACCGTTCTGTCCCTGATGGCTCCAGCTCGCACCGCAATGATACTGTTCTAAAGGTTGAATTCTTGGCTCACTCGGTTGATTCTGAAGAAGCCGAGGCGTACTGGGCGGCCAGGGGAGAAGTGAAACCTCCCAGACCTGGTACGTGGGCCTTGCCTCCGTTTCAAGCCAATCCCGTAGAGGGTTGTCCCAGCAGAAGCTGTCCGAACGGGCTTGCTACCATTCGGAGCCATTTCCGAGTTCTTGAATCAGTTGACTTTCGTCTGCCGGAGGCTGGAGAGGCTGCTGAGTTTCCGCCTGAAGGTTACTTCACGTGTTATGAGGTGTACCTAACGCAGTGCCATTTCTGGTTTCCTATTCCCGAGATCATAGTACGACTTCTCGACTGTTCCAAGATATAGATTAGTCAAAAAAACCAGTGTGGTTTGCAGCATGTTGACGGGATTCTTGTGTTGAGTTACAAGTTAGGTATAACCCTTGATGCCAACCATCTCGACGCTTTGCTTAAACTGATCGGTAAACCATCCATAATTCAGTTGAGGTCTTGGTTGAAGATGACGATCATAAAGGAATTTGTGTCGAACTACCATGAATGGTGGAAGTACTTCTTTTTCGTCTGTGTTGACGATGCGTCTGTAGAAGCAAATGGCCTATCCATCTTTAGGTCTAGATGGGGTTTGAAAGGTATCTTTGATTAAGTATCGCCCCCTCTCTCTCTTTTTTTTGTTTCAGTGAACTTAGATCTCTAATATGTTTTTTTTTACATTTTATTTTTAGAGACTAATCTTTTCCCTCCAAGTCTGGAAGGTCTGGATATCATCTGAGACTTGCTTCGCAGTCGTACGTATTTTTGGGAAACATTTAACCCAAAAAGGGTCTGTCCCGCCGTTTCTCTCCACCGTTCTCGGCACCAGCCAGATCTGCCGGTAGAGGAAGGGTCGGAGGCGAGCATGGACGGATTTGGTCTGTGCACGGTTTGCACGAGACAGGAAAGACCAAAGACTCGTAAGGACAAACACATCGTCGGCGAGGATGAAGTGACTAACGAGTGGTGCTCCTCCTACAATATAGTAAGAGACTACCTAAATAGTCAAGTAGGTGGGGATAGTGGCGGTCGGGGAGATTTCGATGAGCCGCTTGGTTTTGACTATCCTCCGGGCGCAGGTGGGTCTAGTGAGACCCCATAGTTTACCCAGGCGTCGAGGTGGTCAACGGGGTAAGTTCTAATTAATCTCTTTTGAGGATGAGCTTTTCTGACTTTGAGATACTTGGCAAGGCCTCCTTATGATGAACCGAGCCCTTGATGCGAGCTGCCAGAAAGCACGCATGGCCTTGTTCAAGGCTGAGACAGCCAACAATGAGACTGCTCGTCTGAGAGATGAGTTCGAAAGTTCTCGTCGTCGTGAGACAGCCAACAACGGAGGTTCGTCGCGCTTATAGGCGAGGGAAGAGGGAAATGGCCGAAGTCATGAAGACCCATTGCGAAAAGTTCTCGTATGAATTTGAGGAACTCACGAAGGGCTATAAGGACTTCAGAGACTATCGCGAATGTCGCGGTGTTGTGGGCGGACTATACCTCACGCAGGCCCCCGATTATTCATTTGGTGTCAAATATGCGAGGCAGACTGGGCTCATGAACGAGAGGGATATGGACTTTGCGATTCCTCAGATCGAGGAGAAGATTTAGGAACAGTGGGTCCCGATTCCCATTTCTCCCAACACGGTGGAGGCAGAGGTGGGGACTGTTGACGAAACGGGTGAGGTAAACAAGCCGACGGCTCCTCTGGATGTCGACAACTATTCGCTCGGAAGATCGATGACCCGGTTCTTTGATTTTGATGAGTAATCGCGATGTCGTGACTGATTCGAGAACGATTTCTCCTGCATAGTATGTTTCTATTTCGTTCGTTGTTGGCCGATTATGGTAGTATGTAGCGGGACTGGCCGAGTGTGGCCTTGAATACCTATCTTTATTAGCTTTTGTTTGAACAGTGTTTGTTATGATAAGTGGGTGTTTAAAATATGTTTGGATTTTTTTAGTGTGGAAAGGAAACTTGATTTGTCATCACGACCTCCTCCCTTTTTGTGGATCATCCTATTCGTTGTTCGTGCGAGATTTTCAAGGAGTTTTTTGAAGTTTCGAGAACGTTTATATACGGATGAATAGACATGATTTTAGGATCTCGTATATTTTTGATATCATGCTTTGAGACGTTAGAGACCAGTGTGCTGGGTTTAGGTCAAGAACTAGGTTTACTTTTGGTTTAAGGCCTTGCGATGACTAATCGTCTCTCATTTTACCTGTTTCGATTTTAACCTGAATCCGTTCTGATTTAAAGTCCCCAATAGGTTCTCGTCTTATATGAATTGTCTGGCCGGACTCAAGAATCTCCTCAGGGACAATTTTTAAGTCTCTCGAAAGTGTAGACTGAAATTTCGGATTTCTTTTATAGCGTGCTGTTTATCCTAGTCGGATGTGAGAGGATTTTTTGTTAGGATGGACCTGAGTGCGTTTGTTTCAGACGGCTAAAGTTCTCGGTGGGGCTAATTTCCAAGCGTTTTGTAGTTGCGAATGGACTGGGGGTGTTTCTCGAAAATTCAGACGATGTCACGCCTATTTTTTCGAAAATTTATGTTGCGTGAATAATGCTTTTAGTATATGGGACCAGGTCTCGCCCGTTGGTTGGGAATCAAAATTTATGATTCGACCGAGATAGTGTGGAGTTGATCCGTTTCGAGGCAGAATGATTTTTTCGCGAGTTTTCGTTTTTTCGGTGGTGCGATAATCTTTTTGCTCTTGTATAACATAGTGTTTCTTTACCAAATCAGAAAGAAGTCTTTATTGCCGAAATAATTGTGAAAATTTAGAGTACAATGCAAAGATTTTATTTCTGACTGTGGGAATATACGAGTATTCGTATATGTACCCACTCCCCCCTTTTAGAGAGGGGGTTAGCTGAACTTGTCTTTTGACAAGCTGCCTACGTACCTCTTTTGAGGATCAATCCATCTCGTAGTTCTGCTTGTTTGGGCGATTTTTTTTGCTCGGCCATTGTGTTTGTGTCAACTGCATCAGTTGCGGGGCCGACGTCTTCTACTGGACTTGTCTTCTTCGATGGGCTTGATGCGTTGGGCATTGGAACTAGTTGTTCGCTGGCCGTTACTAGAATTGACGGTTTTGGGTCTTCTTTGCCCGAAGTCCTTTCGGCTGATGCCTGGGTTATATTCGGGCGCTTGGTCTTTGCCATCGCGATGTTTGCGATTTGTCTTAGCTTGTGCTCGGCCAGGAAGCAGCGTCTCGACTGCTTCTGCCAGCCTCGAATCATGGCAATCCCGTTAGATTGGCGAATTCGCGCTTGTTTTGGCCTTGCGCTGATAAGCTTTGATGGCCGAGACGGTGTCGCTGCAGAATTGTGATCTGCCGATGATAATGCGTACCCTGCGACGGTTGCTGTCGTTTCCCTTCTCGTCATGCCTTCTTCCGCTCTTTTCTCCCGATTGGTCCCCTTGGGAATATTTCTCCTTTTGAGAAATCCTGTCGTTTTTTGAGGGGCGATCTGAATCGCAGATGAGATCTTTCACGCTGGAGACTTCTGAGAGTTCTCCGGAGAGCAGCTTTGCAGCCAATATCACACCAAGAACTTTGCAGTTAATCGTCGAGTGTCCGCGCGTTTGGTGAAAGTAACAGATGACGTTTTCTTCATAATTCGGATATCTGGTCCACGTGTTACCCGTCGTCCGCCTTGCTCCGATCCGGAGTTAATAGCATAGCTATGCGCTCCCTGCGCTTCTTCGTCTCCGCAATGGACGTTTTTGTAGTTGCAAGGGTTTATTCTTTTTTAATTTCTGATCCAACCCCAGATCCTTCAACGCATTCTTTGTTGGTTTCCATTTCTGGGACAAGACCTTCGTCTCTTCTTTGATGATGATGTAATCTGTGGCTTTGTGAAGCACGTGAACATCGACTTAAACCAGAGCGGCTTTTCAAAAGTTATCCACTTTCTGAACTTCGACTTAAACCAGAGCGTTTTTCGATGTGCGTCTATCGCGACTTTGTCGATTATCCCGTTGACTTGAGACATGACAGTTTTGAACCGTTTTATGAAGTCACAGAGAGTTTCGTCCTCTCCCTAGGGGAAGCTCCAAAGGTCCACATCGGAGTTTTCTCGATCTAGGAACATCAAGTATTGCTTAAGGAATTTCGATGTGAGCTGGCGGAAGCTTCCGATGGAGTTTCGCCTGAGGCGAGACAACGATTCTAGCGCTGCTCTGTGGAGGTTTTCTACTAAGAGGTAGGCCTGGGCATTTTACCCGGACCCGAGGACTCGACCCGAAACCGACCCAAAAAAATCTCGGTTCGGATAGGAACAGAACCGATCGTTTTAACCTATTGGGTCTTGTTGTGGAGGACCCGCGGGTCTTGGACCCGAACCTAACCCGAGACCTGATAGGGTATCCGAAATACCCGAACTTCTAATATATATTAGATATATATGGGTGTTTTAGTATCTTTTTGGTATTATATGTATTTTTCTAAGTTTCAAATTTGGATTTTCGGGTATGATTTTGGGTTTCATGTAAAATTTTAGATTTTTAAAAATATAATTTGAATAATTCAATAAAATTTTGGTATTTTTTATATCTTTGGATCATATTTTAGATAAATTTTGAATATTTTAAGGTATTTTTAATGTTTTTGGGTATTTTTTGGGTTGGACCCGATAGGACCCGAACCGAACCCGACCTGAAACCAAACCGAACCCGGACCAAAAAATTCTAACTACCTTATCGGGTCTAACTATTTAAGGCCCAAACCGACCCAAACCCGACAAAACCCAAACCAAACCCGAACCGATAAATTCCTATTACCCTATTGGGTCTAAATATCTATGACCCGAAAGACCCGGACCCGACAATACCCGACCCGAACCCAACCCGCAGACCCAAATGCCCATGCTTACTAAGAGGCGACATTCACCGGGGTCTCTCTCGTTTTCTCTGAACATCGCTCTACCCATCGCGACCTGAAAAGCATGTAGTTGTGCCTTAGGATTAGTAGTTCCTTCGTATGGCATCACGTTGACCTTCCCAGGATCTGAAACCCTAGTTTCGGTGATACGAGTAGTAAAGGTGTTTTATGCGCCTCTTCGGGCAGAATATCGATCTCCGGTGCGGTGCTAGTAGCGTGGTTGATTTGGGACTTCACCTCCCTAACTTCGGCTACCGTTTTCATGAGATCGTCGCGGAGCTCGTGAATCTCGAAATTCTTGCTAGCAGATTTCTGGCTTTGCTGGCGTTTTCTGTGAGTGCTCTGAGTTTTCTCATTGGCCAGTTCTTCATGTACTTTCCAGAAGATAGCTTCTTCGTCTTCATTCATAGGGTTGTCGAACTGGGATTCGTCCCGAGCTGCTCGACTTCTTGTGCAGCGCGGATGTATGTCTGCGTCTTTGTCCGTAGGTTCGGACTGACTGCTAGATTCTACGTCGACGCCTTTCGACTTCTCCTCCTTCTTTATCTTCCTCAATGGGAGGAAGATCTCCCAGGGTTTTCCGTGTTGGCGTGGGGGTCACTTCGTCAGGGTTTTGTCCATACGGTTTTCCTTGCGTGTTGTCGGACCGCTCCAAAGGTGTTGCGAAGTCGAGTCTTCTTCCGAGGTTTCGTGTTGTTCCACGCGTAAAAATGGCCATGTTCCTCTTTGTGAGGGTTTCAACCTGTTTAGCAAGGGAGTTCATGACCTTATCCTGTTCTGTCGGCTTCTTCTCAAAAGTCGAGAACATCTTCTTCACCTCCTCGAACTCTGCGGTGTAATTGTCGGCGTTGATCGCAGTGACGTTCGTCGCTGGAGTGTTTTCAACGTTTTCGACGACGACGTTGTCGTCATGAGGCTGTTGGTTGTTGAGATATGACATGGTTTGATTGAGCGTTGACGGCTGAGAGTTAGATTGATCCGTACCCCCTCTCCTCTTTCTAGCGCCAAACTGTGGGAACCGAAATTCGCACTGTCGATTTCTGTTAAATTAGGAACGCAAGGTAAACCCTAGTTTCCCAGAGGTCCCAAATATCTGCTAAATCACACGCCAATCATTCAAAATACGAAATAAAGATCGAAAAGTAAAGTAAGAATCGAAAAGATAGAAAATAGATGTCTTATTCTGAATTTGCGTATGACCGTTTACAACAAGATAGGAACCTTGGCTATGAGAGCTGTCGGCGAGATCCCAAGTTCTAACAACCTTAGACTTGTCCAACTCGCCGAACGGCCGAGTTGGTCGTGTCGTGCTGTCTAACTTGCCCGTTTGGAGAGTTGGTTGTGCTGTGTCGTCCAACTCGCCCGTTCGGCGAGATTGTCGTGCCGTGTCGTCCAACTCGCCCGTTCGGTTTTTGTGGCTTGATTTGCACGTTCGATGAGCTCTACGTCGTGCTCGGCCAACTTGTCCGTCCGGAAGTTGGATGATCGAGTGTACTAGTCATTTCATCATATTGTCGTTCGGGGATACGTTTACTCTAGGTCTTTGGACAAACTCTTCATGGTGTCTCATTTTTGCAGACCGTTCCTTTGTAGTCAGCCAAGATTTGACCTCGATTTTTCCCATTCCCTTTTTTCCGAGACATTATGTCTTTCTTCCACAAAGGACGCATTTTCCCGGTAGGTTTCTGACGTTGATTCCATCGTAACCGATTTGACCCCAACAATCTTCTATTTCAAAGTAGGGCGTGTTTCCTTTGACCACTTGAACAAGGTCACAAAAATTAGTCGCACTGATGAGTTAGAGATACAGCATATTTTTCTTCATATCACAAAAAACTCCTATAGTTGCCATGAAGGCTCTCCTACGTAATAGAGAAGATTACAGTCTATCTGAATATACATAGCATGAAAATCTACTATAACTAGGGCATTGTCGATTTTTACCTGAAGGTTTATGATAATCTCTTGAGTTCACCTTGGAGCAATCCACAAAGATAAATGAATCTCTAGAATGTTCAATCTACAGATTCATCAGCTTAGCCATCACTCTATGCATAATACTAACTGGAGAATCTGTGTCGCAAAGTGCGTGATGGTAGTTGTGACCTCCATTCATGCAGGGAATCACAAACTTCCTAGGGTCACTCTTCTTCTTCAATGTAATCCTCTGGTTCATCGTCTCTCTGATCTGATGGAATATACACTCAATGTCCTTTTTGTCTCTCTGCTATCTCTGAAAAACATTCAGAGTCTATAGATCCAATAAGCATCATCGAGTGGATCCTCATCATCCTCTTGGTAAAAATATCCATATCTTTCTCATTAGGTCCTCTCTTTAGATGCTTAGGAACCTTGTTGTTCTTCCCCTTAGAAGTTTTCACCTATGTAGCCTGCTCAAAAGTCATAGGCTATGATGGATCTTTGGTTTGCTGACTGGTTTCCACTTGCTGGCTTTGTTTTTATCTTAGATAAGTGTCTTGAAGCATTCAGACGGTTTAAATCAATACTTGGCAATAAAACTCGGTGAGTTACCAGTGGGTGTCGATTGCCTAACGAGTTAGGGTGTCGATCAACGCTTATTGTTTAACAAGAGCCTACAGACTCAGCATGGGGTGTCGATCGGTGCAGAACCTTGGGTATCGAACGATGCTCACCTCGGGTGTCTAATGAAACCAATGAGAACTGCCAAAGGACATAGACCTGTCTACTTGAAAGTCTCTTTTTGGAGTTTCTCTTCCTCTACCACTTGCAAGAAATCATCATCTATAATGGAGCTCACGTGATGTTTCTGTCCAGCTTCTCCTTTTCCATTAATCAATGCTTCATGTCTCCTCACAGCTTCACTAGTCTGAACTACTTGAGTCTCCAGTTTCTTTACATGGGTGTTGGGAGCTTCGAACTTGTCATTCAGGTTGGTGCACATTTCATCTATATTCCCATTGTAATCCACTGTAAGCTTCTGCTGATCCTCAAGAACTTGATCAATCATTTTCTCTATCTTGCTTTCCTGATCCATGGCTCTTGTTGTTGATGCTGTTGTTGCTGTAAGGTTTCTGATACTGCGAACTCTGGTTGTAATTACTCTTCTGGCCATCGCCATATGAATTTTTGTTTCCACCTTGATTCCCATACTTTTGAAAACCAGCTCATCGAGCAAGTTTCCAGCTTTGCACTTTCTTCTCTGTAACTTTGAATGTTTCTAGCAGTGAAATGTCCTTGTTGTTAAACAAATTTTCATTTTGCGCTTTCCATTATACCAGAGAAATTGATATCACCTAAATTACCCTATGAGCAACTTTCTCTCTCAAATGAGAGGTTCGTTATAGTAAATAGGGATCAAATCCACATGGAGCGTGTCCAAAAAATAGACTCGACGGGTTATGACTAAGCTAGGCAGTAAATTATAAAGCAGTAAATAATAATGATTTATTAAGCAGTTGGTTTGTAAACAATAAGAATAAATAACTAGAGTTAGGGCTTCAAGCAATAGAATTATGATATATAAATGCAAAGGATCTGTGATAAACCGTCCTGGAACTCGAATGCAATAGTAAGATATCATTCTCTCGGTGCGAGTCTTATCAGATGACTAAGTCTTTGTTCCAGCTGTTGCATGTGAACAAGGAGCGAGTGTGGATTGATATTATAATATTAGTGTCGATCGATACTTCCTTAGGAAATCATTATTGTCCTAATCGATATGTTCACTAGGTTAAATAGACCAGGCGTCCCATGTATCTAACAACCTAGCTAAGCAGAACTAATGCAGGTAATGAGCATATTGTCATAGTTATCAATATCCTAGGCTCAGGGTTCTAGTTTTGTAATTATGTGGAACTTCTGGGGCTTTAAGTCGGTCACAAACAAGTCGGCCCGTCTACTCACTTTGGTGTCAATCAATAGCAAGAAGGTAGTCTCGATCAACACTTCTCTGGACCTCGACACTGACTTCTGATTTCTTCAACAACTACGAGTTTCCTCATCATTAAGCTCCAAAAGGCTCTTTGATCTCCACATTCCTCCAAAACATATCTTGACCTGAAAAGACTCTAAAATAGACTTCAGACACATATGATAGTATCTAAAAACACATATACTATGGGGACAAACTGGTAAAATTCATAGTATACCAACTCTCCCAGACTTTATCTTTGTTTGCCCTCAAGCAAAACGAAGAACAGTCCTGTAAAGAGATTTGAAAACCCATGGACTTACACAATTTTTAAATTTTACTACTTTCATCTCTAAAATGTTGCAAGCCACATCAGAATGGTACCAACTTCAAGGGAACTTGGCCTTAGCTTAGCAACCAAACCTTCCAGACCATTGCTTAGTTGATGCCGCCTAACTAAACTCTCTACTGACCTCCTTTTTTCAAATAAACATGTAGGCTAAATCTTGGGAGTATCGATTGAAGGACACATGGCCTCTTATCCAACGAGTATCTGAACACACATGTAGTTTTCTCTAATCCATTTCCTCTCTCTCCTCTCTTTACTGAATCTTTTTCTTTATCTTTCTTCTTTTTCATCAATTCAGTAAATTAGTGAGGCTGATGCAGTACGTCTTGTTCATCTTCTTTTTTGTTCTTTTCATAAATATAGGAGAATAATGGGGTCATTAGAAAATTTCTTACCCTTCGCTTCCAATAAAATGTGATCATTCCTTTCTAAATTAGAATAATAGGGTCATAGGAAATATTCCTACCCTTTTGCATCTTTCACTAAATCCTCCCAATCTTATTCTTTTCTAGATGCCAAAGAGAGATGCGAGAAGTGAACAAACAACACATAGATTTTTACCTTCCATACTTACAGGAGGAATCTGACCTAGTGTATACCAAGCCCCAAACAAGCAAGTTATGTTGATTAGGGTTTGAAGTCAAATTTGGTTCCTTCGGACTTTCTCATCTAGCATGGATATTATTGGCAGGTGATCCACTTTGGTGTTTCCATTCAGTACACCCTGCAATCAATAACCTCAAAGACTGGTGCTAGAGAGTGGTTAGATAATAAGTAAAAAAACTGAAAAGTTCATCATCCCCTTCTTGACTCTATAAAACTCTTTAAAAACATATAAATCTAGATCTAAAAATAAACACAATATCAGCAAAACTTCCCCCTGACTTCAATAACATTGTCTATAGTATAATACAGTCTCACCCCCTGCATTGCCATCTTCATCTTCGTAAACTCCATGCTCATCTAGTTCTACTACACTAACTTTTTGCTTAGGTTGAATGCCGACCTCAATCGAAAAAGCTTCTCAGAATTCTGAAGTTGCAGGGGTGTCGATCGATGTTGGTGGTTGGGTGTCGATCGACGCCTCACCTTCATCTTTGTACTCTGTGCTAAAATCAGAATAGCAAACTGCCACAAATCATGGATCATCTTCTATCTTAAAGTATGGTGTGCTTCCTTTGACCACTTGAACAAGGTCACAAAATTTAGTCGCACTGATGAGTTAGAGATATAGCCTATTTGTCTTCTTATCATAAACAACTCCTACAGTTGCCATGAAGGCTCTCCCAAGTAATAGAGAGAGAGAGAGAGAGAGAGAGTTCCAGTCTATCTAGAGATACATAACATGAAAATCCATTAGAACTAGGGCATTGCCGATTTGTACCTGAAGGTTTCTGATAATCTCTCTTGATTTCACATTGGATCAATCCACAAAGATGAATGAATCTCTAGAATGTTGAATCTACAGACTCAGCAGCTTATCCATCATTCTAAGCATAATACTGACTGGGAACCTGTGACGCAAAGTGCATTAAGATAGTTGTGACGTCCAGTCTTGCAGGGAATCAAAAACTTCCTAGGGTCACTCTTCTTCTTCAATGTAATCCTCTGGTTCATCGTCCCTCTGACCTGATGGAATATACGCTCAATGTCCTTTCTTGTCTCTCCACTATCTGTAAAAAACTTTCAGAGTCTATAGATCCAATATCATCGAGTGGATCCACTAGGATCCTCATCATCCTCTTGGTGAAACTATCCATATCTTTCTCATTAGCTCCTCCCTTTAGATGCTTAGGAACCTTGTTGTTTTCCCTCTTAGAAGTTTTCACCTATGTAGCCTGCTCAAAAATCATAGGCTATGATGCATCTTTGGTTTGCTGACTTGTGTACACTTGCCGGCTTTGTTGATCTCTTAGATGAGTGTCTTGAAGCATTCAGACGGTCTAAATCAATACTTGGCAATCTATCGGTGCTGAACCTTGGGTGTCGAACGGTGCTCACCTCGGGTGTCGAATGACACCAATGAGAACTGCCAAAGGACATACACCTGTCTACTTGAAAGTCTTTTTTGGAGTTTCTCTTCCTCTACCACTTGCAAGAAATCATCATCTATAATGGCACTCACGTAGTGTTTTTGTCCAGCTTCTCCATTTCCATTAATCAATGCTTCATGTCTCCTCACAGCTTCACTAGTCTGAACCACTTGAGTCTCCAATTTCTTTACATGGGTGTTGGGAGCTTCGAATTTTTCGTTCAGGTTGGTGCACACTACATTTATCTTCCCATTGTAATCCACTGTAAGCTTCTGCTGATCCTCAAGAACTTGATCAATCATTCTCTCTATCTTGCTTTCTTGAATAGTTGGTGCATTATTTTGGTAAGAAGATGATCCATGGCTCTTGTTGTTGATGTTTTTGTTGCTGTAGGGTTTCTGATACTACGAACTCTGGTTGTAATTACTCCTCTGGCCATCGCCATAGGAATTTCTGTTTCCACCTTGATTCCCATACTTTTGAAAACCAGTGCAACTAATGTAAATCACATATTTTTTATCGCCTTTTTCACTGGTGGTATCAACATCCTCTGCATCTTATGCAAAGCTCGCATGTCTCATAAGAAGCTTATGAATACTGTCTAGCTTGGCTTTAACTTCATCCATCTGCTCCGTTCCTAAGCTAGTTGTTGATTTCTTCCTCTCTAAATCAGTGTTCTTGGTTCTACTGCTAGATGTCAAGTTCTCAATAAGTTCACACCCTCTTCTAGGTTCCTTGTGTTGAAATCCCCTTCACTATCCGTGTATATATCCATCTGGTAAACGATGCCTCAGAAGAGGGTACTAAGAAGACGTACCTCGTTGATTCCATGGTGTTGACAGTCTAGCTGATATGACTTGAATCTGATCAAAGAGCTTCTGAAAGATTATGTAGGCTCATGTGTGAATGTAGCAATCATGTTCTTTAAGTCTTCAGATCGCGCATCATCAAAGAAATTAGGCAAGAATGCATTTTGATGTCAGTCAAGGACATAAGAGATCATGGTGATAACTGCTTAAGCCAATATGAAGCCTTTCCAATAAGTGATTACTTGAAGAGTTTAAAGAGAAGGTAATTCTCAGGGAATCCATTGGCTTTGATAGCAGTAATTAGATCCTCGAACCTCTCAAGTTGATACATTGGATGCTCATGTGAGTGACCATGAAAAGGTATAAGTCCCACAAGTGTAAAGTATGCAGGCTTCAGCTTGAAATGGTGCATTTGGAATTTAGGAGGATGAATAGAAGAATTGTTGGCGTAGTATTGATCTAGACGGTTCTAGTCAGCCAACTTTCTTAGTCGAGAAGCCTCAACATTATGAGCAGATAAAGCTTCAGCAGCTACTTCTAGTCCATGGATTAAAGTCCCATGATCAGCCAGTCTCTAGCATGTGGCATTACGCAGATGACCCTCATGTTCATGCACATCTCCGTTCTCAACCCTCGTTAGTATAAGAGTTGCCACCATGTATTCTCCTTGCAGATTAGTCTCGATCGATGAAAACGTGATGATGTCGATCTTTGCTCCCTGACAGGTAGTATTGATCGACGAAGAAGTGTTGGTGCCGATCGATGCGGTGCTTATGGATTGTGAGTTCTAAGAATGCAGGGTCTAGGAATATTAGCTCTTTTCCTTTGTTGATTCAAGGTACTGTTCGGCATGTTGGAATAATGAAAGAAATAAAAGAAAAAGCAAAGATGGTTGAAGAAACAATTGGATCAAGCAGAATTGACTTGCAAGTAAAGATGAAGGCTGTCCATACACTACTTGACGTAACCTGACTTGCAAGGCAATGAAGTTGTTTGAGAAACTCTTCGATGTGTCTAAAGCTCTAGAAACCTAATACTTAGTTTGAATCCAAATGGAAGGAGCTGGTTTGAATTGGACAAGAAGATGTCATATGGGTGCTTTGGAGTAGCAACTGCACCTGTCACTATCACACCAAGCTGAATGTGCCTTCTTCCTCCCGTCACTTTCTCTCATGTTGGATATCCCATACCAGTCTGCCCCAGCCAGTTCTGAACCTGCTCTGATCTCTCTTTCCCTACGAAAATAGTTGTTTAAGTTTCCCTGTGTTTAATAGTAGTTTAATGTGTTTGTATGTCATGTGAATGTCTTGTAACTTGACTATAATCCCCCCACATGTAAGCCAAAAAATGTCTAATAAGGAGAATTGAACCTCCTCCTTCACTTATTCTCTGGTTCTCAATCTCTTATACTCTCGTAAGTGATAAGTTAACTCTTTCCTTCAACAAATCTTTGGTTATTTTATTCTCTCTGTCTCTTTTTCTCCAAATACTCTCAAAATTGTCAAACATCTCTTATTGTCTCTGGTCCATAATAAACCAGAAGATCACAAACACTCGCCATAATCCCATCACTCTCACTAAAACTCTCATAATACTCTCTCTCTCTCTCTCTCTCTCTCTCACACACACACACACACACACACACACACAGTTTGATTCTATGTCTTTCTGGTCCAAACTAAACCAGAAGCTAATTCTCTTCACCAAACTCATTCTACATCGCATTTTCACCATTTTCTCTCTATTCTCACAGGGCATGCACCTAAAAGACAAAGAATATTTTTTTTTTGTAAGTAACTATAACAAAAAGTGAAACCTAGACGAAACCTATTAATCAAGTCTAAGGGTGAAACTAATGTTTTCTGGAAATGGCGCCAAATTTGATATCACACAAATTACCCTATGAGCAACTTTCTATCTCAAATTAGAAGTTTCGTTGTAGTACTTAGGGATCTAATCCACATGGAGTGTGGCTACCCAATAGACTATATGTGTTATGATTAAGGGAGGTAGTAGATTATAAAGCAATAAATCAAAATGATAGATTAAGTAGGTTGTTTGTAAACAATAAAGTTATGATATAAAGATGCTAGGTGTTAGAGTCGAAATCAGTCATTGCAAAATCAACGGCTAAAACCCTCCAAGAAATTGTGCCTTAAGCAGATATAAGCTAAAAATGTCAAAGAAACTATACGACATAAGCCAAACCTTTTTGCATAAGGATACAAGAACAAACTTCGTATATTTCATCCCCCCACAAGGAATAAAAGAATTTCTATCCAAAGATGAAATGATCGGAAAAAGGCTCATGCGGAAGGTTTTTGCAAGAATTGACAAATTTTACGAAACAGTGTTTAGTTGTTAGTCAAAAACAGTCATGACAAAACCGATGACTAAAAGTTACCGCGGAAGCGTTATCTCTCTTTCAAGTAAGAAAGAAAACAAGAAACCATCGCATCCAAACTTCTCAACGCCCGGCCTTTTGCGTCCCGACTAACGGATCAAGACATAGAAGCAAATGAACAACTACTTTGCTTCCAAGTCTAGTCGCCCATGGGAAACTAGACACGCAACATCTAGTCGCCCATGAGTGAGTAAACCCATGACAAAGTCTAGTCGTCCATGGGTGACTCGACCCTTGTAAAATTCTAGTCGCCCATGGAAACTAGACTCTCTACCAAATCTAGTCTCCCATGGGCGGCTAGCCCGTATCCTCTTAATCACTCTCTCCTTTGGATCTCGACTAGGTTGTGTCTTTTTCGTCTCGGTTAGAGTTTCTGTTGAAGTTTTATGATAAAAATCGCACCGACTTATTTTCTCGTAAAACTCTGAGCCAATCATATAAAACGATTACGGTTAACTTAAACACCAATGTTATCTCGACTATTGATTAATTTATTATTTTTTGGAGCCAACATAGTTAATCATACAAAGGATGATTTCTCTGAAATAAATCGTAAAAATTCATTAAGTCGCAAAAACAAACCCGAAAGCGTCTAAAATGCTATAAAGGCTCCCTTACAGTTTTAGACGAGAATGGCCCAATTATAATGACGGTCTACAGAATATCCGCAAAAGATAAATGGAAAAGAAGATAATTGTCAAGTTTCCAGATAATTATGACAAAATCAAGAAAATAAGGAATGTTTCCACAGAAGGATAAACTCCAATCAGGGGCAGAAAAGAAAAAAAACAACCAACCTTGGGAACCTATATAAGAGTAGCAAGGGAGAGGGACACATACGAAAGAAATTCCCAGAAAAAAATTTAGTACTTAGTAACCTTAGGCATCATTCTCGACATACTTGGACAAACTCGCAAAGGAAGTTTGATCTCTTGTTCGAACTCTTTAACTGAACTACGTTCGCCTTGATCCTCGAATGGGGTACGTAGGCAGCCTTTCAGAAGGTCCGGTCCGAAATCAATCAAAACCTTTTTCTTATCTTTTTTTTTGTCTTTTGTTATTGAGCTGCGACTCAAGTAAGTTTAAGCTTTTAGGTGGCTAGAACTAGAAAAATTTCTGACAGCATTTTCGGCCGAAGCTTTTACAATCTGCTGTAACAACTGTTATCCTCTTCCGAGCATTCCAAATAAATATCAAACTTTTCTTAATTTTGTTTACGAAAATGCCGTAGTGCTCGAGAAAATCAAAAACCTAGTTGCGACTTTTTGCCACAGGAAGAGCACCTAAAAGAGTTTGTGATTCTCTCTCTAAAGAGAAAGGATAATGATAAAATCTATCAAACCCCGTAAATTTCGTTTAATTTTCGAGTTGTAGAAATCTCAACGCATAAGGGTTCGGCCAAAAGACATTTTCCAAAAACTTTTTGGCAAAATAAAACTTGCTCCCTTAGAAATCGCGGAGAAACCCTAGATTACCCATGGAAAAAGGAAGCACGAAAAATCGGGGTACACAGCCCCCACTGTTGTGCTTCTTCCGAATAATTTTTGAAGAAACAAAAGTTGATCTCTCACTGCTAAAACGTTTTCTGAACCTAAGATTTTGTAAATATATAAGCTTCACTTCTATAGTAACATATTCAGTGAATTCTCGATAATTGTCACCTAATCTCACCTTGGAAAAACTACTCAAAACTCCCTCAGATCAATCCTACGAAAACGAGAAATTTCTGATTAAGTTTAGTCACTTTAATTAAGCCCATCACGGCTATAGTTTGTGATATAAAACTCGGAAACTAAATTTGCGAAAAAGCCACAAAAACAATAGTATTCCAAACACTTAGCTCTCGTATAGTCAACCTCGAAAACATTTTACGAAATAACTTTCGTAAAATTAAGCTCGACAGCATTTTATGAAATAACCTTTGTAAAATCAAACTCAATGATTTTTTTCCAAAACAACTTTCGTAAAATTAAACTTGACAAAATTTTACGTAACAATCATCGAAAAATTAAGCTTGACCATATCTTACGAAATGACTTTAGAAAAATTAAAATCTTAAACATTTTACGAGAAAGCTTTCATGAAACAATTCGACAATCTTCGAGAAGCCAATCAAGATCGTACAAAAGGACTCTCGGAAAAGGAAAGAGATGGAGCGAGAAAGAAAAAGTGAACTTTGCCTACCTCTCTCCACGGTCTCACCGTCCTCTCTCTTTTGCCTCATCTCCCAACGAGTCTTCCTGATCGCCATGGAATCTTCTGATCGCCCTCGGAAGCTTTCGATTGCCCATGGCTAATTTTAAAATGCCAAAAGGCTTTCAACAATATACTCATTAATCTTCGTAAAACCAATGACACAGAGCCCGAAACCCAGATCTGAAAAGTATAGATCACCTAGCCAAAACAGCAAAACAGGCTTCAGCCTAAATGCGGCCAGGAAATTAGAGAAACCCAAGAAGAATCAATATTTTTACTATCTGTAAGGGATTGAAAAACTCGAGAAGAGGAAGGGGGAATGAGCAAGGAAAACTGAGAAGAGGCAAACCCGAATCTTCGAGAAAACTAAGGCAGACCTTGCAAACTAATCTAAGCTCTCTCAAAAACCAAGAAATGATTGTCATGCATACTCAGCTCGCTTCCTACAGAAAGAAAGAACTAGAGACATAAACGTTGTCTTGAAACCGACTCGTTCATAGCAATTTTCTCAAAACCGACATATTCCAAGTCGTCAACTTGAAAATCACCATGTCACAATCCCAACGTCATCTTTAAATCGACTCAGATTGTCGACCATCCCATGAAAGAGAAAACATACACAATCCTTGAAAATATCGATTCAGCCATTTTCCTTCGTAAAAAAATGAGGGAGTAGGTATGTATACAATACTGTATACTCCCATACTTCAAAAAATGTTTTACCTTGGCATAAAAAAATATTTGCCACAAATCAAAATCGAGAACAACAAAGGGAACGATTTCTCTCCGCTCGTTGACTAGATCTACCACTTATTGACCGATTTTTTCCACTCAAGAAACTCACGAAAACGTTTCGTAACTAGATTGTAACATAATAACCTTCAGTAAAGCTACCAACGATCAAAATCAAAGCAGAAACGTTTCCCAAAATATCTTTAGAAACATCGCTACTTTGACATCTTCATGTGTCGCGACGAATAAATATCTGCACAAAACTGATCACCCATTACTTTCGTATAACTAAAACGATAACACGAAACAGTCTGCAAGAAAACAAGATCAGTATCATGCAAAACGACTTCGCAATATTGAACATGAGTGAGGAAAACCTTATTCTCGCTCGCAAATATCACGAGTAATCTGCAAGAAACGTTCTCTATTCCCTCCGATGAGAAGCCCTTCTTGGATAACATTATATGAAAATCGTATAGTCAGATCAAGTCATACGAACCAACTTTTGAAGATAAACCTAGCAAGTTTTACGGAGAATTGTTTCTTTTATAGCAAAAAAAATGAAGTCTTATCATTCGAATTTGGAAGACAAGTCTCAACTTTATCTCTTCGCACTATGATCTTACATATCTTATTCTTCCTCCCTGTTGCTCGCTGGATTCTACCTTTCATTCCCCTCGGTTACATCTGAGCAGGCATTCATCTCGCAACTGACTCTGCACTGGTTCTTTATCAAGCCTCTTAGGCTTTGTCTTCGTTAGACAAAAACAAAACAATTTTCGTACGACTAAAGGAATCATTATACAAAAACGTCATCGTGTAACTGAAACCTAAAGTAGAAAATAGTTTTCTACCACCATCGGCCATCTAAACACAGAAAATTCTGCTATACTTGGCCTATCAATCTTGACAAACGCTCTTCGGCCCTTGGCCAATTACGCCTTCCGGTAAAATCCCGAACCAGAACTCGGCGTCCCCTTCAAGGACAATTATAAACTAACTTGACATTAATTTTAACACCAAAGTGCCACGGTCTAATCCTTCACCAACAACGTCCTCGGCTATGCGGCTGAATACAGTTTTCATGCCAAGCCAGAACATTTGAGTGACCACCGCTCTATCCAATCAGTTAACGGCAAAACGTCAATCCGTGATTCGTGTAAAAACGCCAACTGACGATTACACAAACAATTATTCTATAACCCATAAATGGAAATAACAATATATTATTTATAACAAGACTCAGTCCTAACAACCAAAAGGTTAATAGAAAACTTGAACTTGTCGAAACATCGACCAAGTTATATATGTTCCACAATTCACTTTAAACCCCGCAACATTTTACCCATAAAATGCGGCTTCTAAGGAAAAATTCGTAACAAAGATCCTAGAGCTATACGAAATAAATCTCAGAGGGTCAACTCTTCACAAAGCACTGTGAAGGAAGACGCTTACTCCCAGAGACAAATTCACGTGGGCCCTTGTTCCTGATTCCTTGATCACAAATTTCACAATTTAACATACAAAGAGTAACAACTGTTTTGGCTGCGAATATCCGCAAATAAACCAAAATGTTTCTCTGCCGTAAGGTTAAAACAAAACCCTTGCAACACCGCAAAACATCTTCAAGCCCGATAACATTTCAAGCAAGAAATGCGGCATATGAAAGAAGAACCAATATTCAGCATCGCGAGACGTCGCAAACGGCTGAAGAACCGTTTTTCGACAAAAATATCTTCCTCGATAAAAACACCATATTGCAAGACCAAACAGTCATACGAATTAACACCTTCTCAAACATACATCCTTCCAAAGGCTCAAAATCAAATGGTAAACACTCACCATCATGTCTGTTGCTGATCACAACAAACTCTAAACGTCCTAAACAGAGTAAGCCGTGTCCTCGCATATAGATAGCTCTCAGACTTCCGAGACAAGGATAATACCGCGCTATTAAAGAAATCCAAAATTTTGGTCAGCACTTCTAGACGACTTCAATTTTTTTTAGAGTGATGCTCCATTCCCGATCAGTGCAAGTCATATAAGCCGAGAACTTATCGCAGACTTCAATATCGAGACGGAATCAGGTTGAAAACGCAACGGATATGTAAGGTAAAATAGTTATCGTAAACCCTAAACCGTTACTAGGCCTAGGTCTTGCCCTAAACCCAGCACACTGGTCTCAGAAATCTCAAGGGATAGTATCAACCCAATACGAGATCCACAAACATGTCTCTTCGTTGATATTTTCACATTTATGAGACTTCTCGAACACAAGCTTTTGGATATTCTCATCTTACACAATGACAAGTGTCACGATCCGCTGAGAGTCAGAAATAAGATGACAACTTATATTCTTTCTCTCATCTCCGCATATGGCTACTCTATACGTTTTTAAAAGGAGACATTCCACGACTTCATAAATACAAAAAAAAACAGTCTACAAGGCTAATCTTGAGGCCGACAAAGGTCCAATATACAACGCCCTGGGTAGCAACATGCTCGATAATATCTACACGACACACAACTAGACCGTAAAAGTCACACTCGAAAATAGATTGTAAGAATTTTAACTCCAAGACAAACTACGAAAGGCTTGATCGCTTCGACAAGGGTACGTAGGCAGCCTTCATAAGGCGCAGCCCCAATCTTATCAACTTTCGGAAAAACTGGTTTCGCCAACAGACCTTTTTAGCCATTGATTCCACCTAACACACCAATCACTACCATGCAAGAAATTACACGTAATATCTTACGAGCTGTGGGAAACTATTGGTGTCAAAATCGGCGATAGCAATATCAACGGCTAAAATCCTCCGAGAAATTGTGTCTTAAGCAAATATAAGCTGAAAATGTGAAAGGAACTATACGACATAGGCCAAACCTCTTTACATAAGGATACAAGAACAAACTTCGTATATTTCATCCAGGAAAAGGAATAAAAGAATTTCTATCCCAAGATGAAATGATCGGGAAAACGTTCTTGCGAAATGTTTTTGCGAGAAATGAAATTTTTTTACGAAATAGTCTTCCGCTGTTGGTGTCAAAACAATCACAACGGAACCATTGCCTAAAATTTACTGTGGAAATATTGTGTCTCTTTCAAGTAAGAAAGAAAACAAGAAACCATCGTATCTGAAATTCTCATCGCCATGCCTATCTCGTCCCGACTAACGAATCAAGAGGTACAAGCAAAGGAACAACCGCGGCACTTCCAAGTCTAGTCGCCCATGGGCGACTAGACATGCAGTGTCTAGTCACCCATGGGTGACTAGACACACAACTTCTAGTCATCCATGAGCGACTAGACCCATGACAAATTCTGCTCGCGCATGGGCGACTAGACCCTTGGCAAAGTCATGTCTCTCATGGGTGACTAGACGCACACAACGTCTAGTCGCCCAAGGGAGACTAGAGCCTTGGCAAATTCTAGTCACCCATGGGCGGCTAGATTCTCGACAAAGTCTAGTCGCCCATTTTTGGATAGATTGTATCCTCTTCAGCACCCTCTCCTTTGTATCTCGACTAGGGTGTTTCTTGTTTCGTCTTGATTGGAGTTTCCGTTGAAGTTTTATGATAAAAATTGCAAAGACTTGTTTTCTCGTAAAACTCCGAGTCAACTATATAAAACGATAACGGTTATCTTGAACACCAATTTTATCTCGACTATAAGCCAGCATCGTATAATCATACGAAGGATGATTTCTCCAAAATAAATCGTAAAAATTGTTTAAATCGCAAAACAGCCCGGAAGTGTTTAAAACGCGATCAAGGCCCAATTATGGTTTTAGACGAGTATGAGCCCAATTATAATGAAGGTCTACCGGATATTTACAGAAGATAAACGGAAAAGAAGATAATTTTGAGGTTTCGAGATAATTATGGAAAAATCGAGAAGATAAGGAAGATTTCCTCGGAAAGATAAACTCAAATCGGGGCCAGAAAAGGAAAGACGACCAACATTGGAAAACAATATAAGAGATGCAAGGGAGAGGGACAAAGGCAGACAAAATTCTCAAAACAAAACTTAGGACTTCGGAACCTTAGGCATCATTCTTGACATGGTTTGTTTTCTATGTCTTGTACTCGATTACTAGATGAACTCGCAATGGCAGTTCGATCTCTTGTTCAAACTCTTTAACTGAACTCCGTTCGGCTTTATCCTCGAAGGGGGTACGTACGCAGCCATTCATAAGGTCTAGTACGAAATCAATAAAACCTTTTTTTATCTATTTAATCTTTTGCTATTCAACTGCACTTAACTAGGTTTAAGGTTTTAGGTGGCTAGAACTAGAAAACTTGCTGACAGCACTTGCAGACAAAGCTTTTACAATATGTTGTAACAATCAATATGCTCTTACGAGAATTCAAAATAAAGATCAAACTTTCCTTAATTCGTTTTTTACCTTTTCGTATTTTCTGAGTTTATTCGATTACTTGTCGTTGGCTCTTGTAGAGAATCCGGACCTCAAGGAAAGTAGGGTTTTATTCGCTTTCCTCTATTCACTAAAATCGACAGTGCAAATTTCGGTTCCCTCACTAAGGGTGTGTGATAAACCCTCCTAGAACTTGAATGCAATAGTAAGATATCAAGCTCTCGCTGCAATTCTAATCAGATGACTAACTCTTGTTCCAGCTGTCGCTTGTAAAAAAAGGAGCAACTTTCGATTGATGCTCCCTTAGGCAAGAATTAACATCCTAATCGATATGTTCACTAGGTTAACTAGAACATATGTCGCATGTATCTAACAACCTAGTTCAGTAGAATTAATTCATGTAATGAACATCCATCGTAGTTATCAATATCCTAGGCTACAGGTTCTAGTTAGCTACTCTAGAACACAAACATTAAGCATAATTCTGATGAAGGATCCTAGATGCTCACCCTAGCAATTCTATGTCTCAGAAATTCCTATAAACCCTAATAGAACCCTATATCTAACAAGATAAACAACTTAGACATCATTAAGAAACGCATAAGAATAATCTGAACAAAATGCATAAATAGATAGAGTAAAAAAATGGAGTTCCAATGCAAACCTTTGAAGGAGTCCTTATTTTCTCTCCAAAACTACTAAAAACCCTAGAATAATATGTTTTTGGTAAAAAGAATAGAAAATATTGTGTGTGTCTAAACAATGGGAAAATATATAAATAATAGGTATTAGGTCAGCCATGGGTAGTTTTGTAATTATGTGGAACTTTTGGGCTTCAAGCCTGTCATGAAAAAGTCAGTTTGTCTACTCTTTTAGGTGTCAAATAGATACAAAGAAGGTAGTATTGATCGTCACATCTCTTGGACCTCGTCTCTGACTTCTGATTTCTTCAACAACTACAAGTTTCTTCATCTAAGCTCCAGACTACTTTATAATCTTCACATTTCTCCAAAACATACTGATATGTCATGGTTTTTACCTGATTTTATCCATGATATTTATATGTTCTTAGAGTCTTTTATATGCAATTGGTTTTATTTAGAGTCTTTACAGGTTCAAGTACTCATTGGAAGCAATTGGAGTTTTTATATCATTTTGGAGCATTGAAAAATGTTCAGCCGAAAATTCAAAGTCAGGACCAGAAAACGTTAAGACCATTGATCCACGTCTCACCCTGAGTGTTGATCTACAGTAAACACTTCCGCTGAGCTACTTAAGATTTGAAGAAATCATGATTCGACCCAGAAGTTCTACTATTTGCAAGATAAGTCTATGACCGTGTTTTAGGCTATTTATTAGGTTTATTAACTGTTTTGCAAGACAAACTTGTTTTACAACCCTTTTGATACTTGCAAACTTTACGGCTACCTTTGGAGAGAGAGATCTATTCCATTATCAGTCTAAGATCCTGAACTCCCTTTTTTATTATTACTATTTCTATGCAATTTATTCATTTATTCATCATGTTTATCACAATCATTTTCGAGTAGTCTATTGTTAAATTTTGGGTTCTTCTAGGGTAGTTAATGGCTCTCTGATGTTATGAAATTATTAGGGTTATTCTAATTAGTTCCTTGTTTAAATAGGTATTAATTCTAAGTTTAACTTGATCACTTCAACCTTAGATTATAGGATGTTATAGCGCAAGCGAGCTTGGTTATACCCTGAAACATATCTTAAACAGTCTAAAACTCTAGTAACAAACGAGAGTTGAATTAGAAGTTTAGAGAACAAATTAAAACCACAAATCACATATGTTTAGAAGTAGCTTCAATCGATACCACGCAGTGGCCGTCAATCGATACTCCGTTAAGAATCACGAGAGTGACTTTTCTAAACCCTAGAGTTTGAGTTCAGAACAGCGCTTCACTAGAACCCTTAACATTTTGTTAGTTTGCATTACCTAATCTACCTGAGAGTTCCCCTAAGCCTAATCCTTCCTAATAATCTTCACAAACTAAACTAATCTTTAATTCATAAATCAATACTTTCATCTATCTTTATTTCGAAGCAATAAATCTATTATGTGATCTTGGAGTCTTTGTGGATTTGATCCCTAAGTACTACTATGAACCTCTTATTTGAGAGAGTAAAAAGTATCTCATAGGGTTAATTTGAGAAAGCATAATGAAAGCTACATCAAATTTGGCGCCGTTGTCGGGGACTTTTTCTTATTGCCATTAGTTAGAATATAGTCTAGATTTTTAATTTACTGTTGCTAACCTATTCTTTTCTTATTCCTGATGACACATGTGCCTTTTGAAGATAATATGGACTATGGACATCAAGAATCGATCAACGGATATCTTCCAACATCAATCAACATTCGTCCAACAACGCCGGGCGACACTCTGCTACTGCCATTGATCGATACCGATCAGCCGGAAGCAGGTAAGTCCGCCTATACTGAATTGGTAAATGAGGAAGTAATTTTGAAAGATCAAAATGATCATGAACGCAACAAAGTAAGCCAAATCATTAATAAACATGGGACTGCAATCCTTGACCAAATTACCAAATCTCCGCAGGATGAGATTAAAAATAAATTTCCAATGCTTGAATAATTAAGCCCCAACATAACCTATTCCAATAGGTCCACTATCAGATTACCAGATAACAATGTAGGGAAATCTGATCTTAACATTGATTACATTGCTTTGATAAGTAAGAATTCGTCCAGTGGTTTTCCCACTGAGCACCTGAATGATCACATCGAGCTTCTAGAAGACATGGTGTCTGACGACTTCAACCGGTGCAAGCTTTTCCCTTTTTACTTTGTAGGGGAATCCAGGAGGTGGCTAAACCCGCTACCACTAGGATCCTTAACTTTCTGGAAGGATATCAGAAACGCTTTCATTAATCAATTCATTGACGAAGAAAGATACTGGGAAGCAAGGGGAGAAATTTCAACATTCCTTGAAGGTGACTGAGAATCCTTTAAACATGCTTGGCAAAGGTTCAAGGACTACCAATTCGCATGCCCACACCATGGTTTTTCGGAACCCCAGCTCATTATCACCTTCTATAATGGGCTAAATAAAGACTAGCAAACCATCCTTGATACAGCCAGTGAGGGGAACTTCGGTACTCAAAATCCTCAAGACGCTAAGAGAATGATTAAATATATAGTTTTAGCTAAAGCATTTGAGAGGAGGGATACCGAAGAAAAGGAACCGTCAATGTCCGCGGAAGAGAAGCACTTTGTCCAAGTTTTAAAGACTCTAGCTTCAGTAGTAGCTCTTTGAGATAAACGCGCCCAGTCCGAACAAAATGCCGAAAAGGATGATATTTATTATAGGAGAAGACGAGTTAGGTTCACGGATGCGATAAATTCAAGCGATCGGCGATTTGAGGAAAATATCGGTAGTTTCTCAAGCAACTACGATGTAACTGTGAAGAAACATGAAAGAAGTTCTAAATCAAAAATGGATCCATTATTCACAGGAAACCGTAGGGTAGCCGTCGACCTCGAGAATAAATTAGACTTAATATACTCGGAAATGATGGAACAATTCGAAACTCTGAGTGAGAAAATTAAGGGGATCAACAACCAGGTTGCAAATAACGCCTTGTCTATCAGGAGAGAAGAAGGTGTCCTACCTAGCATGACAGAGACCAACCCTAGGAGCCATGTCAATGTTGTAGACTTACAAAGTGGAAAACTACTAACTCTCAGCGCAAAATAGAGAATCACCATTGATGAATCCGCTAGAATTGCGTGGGACAAGAAAGAAAAATTAAACCCCATTTACATTGACGAGCATGGTCCTGAAATTCTTCCCGAAACAGAATTATTAGACAACACTGATGACCTAGAGGAATTGCCAACTAACTCAAAGGACAAAGAGGCGGAAATAGAGGATCGTGATACCGTCGAACGACAGCTTGCACCTAGATTCGATCAACGCCCAACCCAAAATAAAAAGAACCAGTGAAAACTAGGATTTACCAACTAAGATCCCTCTTCCCTGGTAATAATGCGACAGCGAAAAAGAGCTAGATCAAGCGATATGCAAGAAATCTTTTGACAAACAAATACTGGAGATGCCACTTAGTGCTGCCATATATATTTCTACTCCAATGAAGAAATATATGAAAGAGGCAGTGTCACGAGGTTTCAGTGAAAAAAGAACATAGCATAATGATGGTATCTGAGTAAGTGAACGCGATCATTCAAGGAGACACCCCACATAAACTTCCTGATCCCGGTAGCTTTCTCTTAGATTGCAACGTCCACAATGAGAGATTCCAAAGTTTACTTTGTGATTTAGGTTCTAGTGTAAACTTGGTGCCTTACTCAGTTGCAATTGCCCTCGGGCTAACTCAATTTCAGTCTCCATGGATCCCTCTTGTTTTAGCCGATAGATCCACTAGAATTCCAGAAGGTTTACTTGAAGATGTGATGCTTCACATTAATGATTGTCTTATACCTACAGACTTCGTAGTGCTACGATATGAGCAAAAACCCAAAAATCCTCTAATTTTAGGGAGACCATTCCTGGCTACAACCGGAGCGATCATTGACGTCAGAGAAGGACACATATATCTCGATTCGGTGATATACCAATGGTTTTAGACATGGAAAAGATAATAAAAAAACCCATGATTGATGGTAAAGCCTACCACATAGATCACCTTTCTGAATCAGCTGAAGAGTCATATAGGGATATGTCTTCTAATGATCCTTTGAATAAAGTAATCACATCTCCGAAAAGCGAAATCTTTGCATTGGATGATCGACTGAGGAATATGCGAGATTGATGGATACCGCTACAGAAGTAATGCACATTGACATTGAAGAAGTCGATATATCGACCACCATCGATCCACAGGCAGATCCCACCGCCGATCGACCACCTTCAACAATCGGAGCTGGAGTAAGGAGAAAGCACCCAAGGTCGAGCTTAAACCGCTCCCATCTGGAATTAAATATGCCTTCCTTTATTAAAACTCCTATCCCATCACCATCAACGCCAACCTGAATAGCGGAGAGCAAACACTTCTGCTCAACTAGTTGCGAAAACATCGTAAGGTACCTGATATTCTTTAGATGATATTTCAGGACTTCCCCCCCCCCCAATTTATGCATGCATAGGATACAACTGGAAGATGAATCAAAGTCATCCATTGAACATCAGAGAAGGTTAAATCTCAACCTAAAAGAAGTAGGCAAAAAGGAAATCATGAAACTTTTGGAAGCATGTGTTATTTACCCAATATCAGATAGTAACTGGGTCAGTCCAGTTCATGTTGTCTCGAAGAAAGGAGGAATCACGGTGGTGAATAATGATAAAGACGAATTGATCCCGATGAGGAATGTGACCGGACACAAAATGTGTATCGATTAAAAGCTAAACGCCGCCATACAAAAAGATCACTTCCCTCTACCTTTTATTGATCAGATGTTAGGGAAGCTTGCATGCCATCAATAATATTGTTTTCTCGATGGGTATTCAAGATTTTTCCAGCTTCCTATACATCCCGACGATCAAAAAAAGATCACGTTCACATGTCCTTATGGAACACTCGCATACCGCAGAATGCCCTTTGGAATGTGTAACGCTCCTGCGACCTTCCAGAGATGTATGACGTCTATATTCACTGACATGATCGAAGACTTGATGGAAGTTTTCATGGATGATTTTTCAGTTTACGGCCCAGATTTCAAAACATGTCTAGATAACCTGAGCAACGTGTTGGCAAAATGCAAAGAAAAGAATCTAGTCCTAAACTGGGAAAAGTGCCATTTTATGGTCAACAGTGGAATTGTTTTGGGAAACAAGATCTCAGCAGCAAGTATTGAGGTGGACAAGGCCAAAATCGAAGCAATGACAGGTTTACCACCACCCACAAACCTGAAGGACACTAGAAGCTTCTTAGGGCATGCTGGATTTTATAGAACATTCATAAAATATTTTAGCAATATAGCTAGACCTCTTACAACACTCCTTTGTAAAGAAGCGAAATTCGACTTCACACCAGAATGTGTAACAACTTTCAAAGAAATCAAATCAGCCCTCATATTTTCTTCGATTGTGTAAGCACCAGATTGGTGTTAACCATTCGAAATTATGTCCGACGCCAGCGATTTCACTGTGGGCGCTGTACTCGGACAGAAAAAGGACAGAAATCTGAACGCTATACGCTAGTACGACTATCGATGATGCATTACTCAATTACGCGACAACAAAAAGAGAATTACTAGCTGTGGTATACGCTTTCGATTAATTTCGCTCTTATCTAGTCGGTTCAAAAGTGATTGCCCATAATGACCACGCCTCCCTGAAGTACTTAATGAACAAAAATAATGTGAAACCTAGGCTTATTAGATGGATTCTCCTTTTACAGGAATTTGACATAGAAGTCAAGGAATATAAAGGAGTCGAAAACGGAGTCACAAATCACCTATCTCGAATAAGAGTCGAAGACGATGTCCCTATCGACGATTTCCTACCTATAGAAAACCACTACCCCACGCAGAATAAAATTTCATTGGTCATGTGCGTTCGACAGATGAGGAAGAATTGATCGACTCTTGCGAAGAACTGTCGATCGATGCCATCCCCGAAAAGCAAAACAAGATGTCCACTCGATGAAAATGTCCGATGAGATCCTTCGATACCAAAAAGTAATTCTCACAGAGGTAGAATTTTAAGTCGGGGGTGTGTGTGCTACGAACACCTCAGATAGACCCTATTACGCAAATATAGTGAACTATCTTGAAGCTAACATAGAACCAGAACTCTTTAAAGGATACCACAAAAAGAAATATCTGAGAGAAATTCGGAGATATCACTGGGACGAACCCTACCTTTACAAAAATGTTCTGGCAGCATACACAAACGATGCGTTGTTGAAAGCCAAACCGTATATATTATGTATCATTGTTATGGATCTGATCACGCTTGGCATTTCGGCAATTTTAAGACAGTGTCAAAATTCTACAAGCAGGCTTTTGGTGGCCAACCATATTTCGAGATGCTCAAGTCTATGTAGCAAAGTGCGATCCCTGTCAAAGGAGAGGAAAAATCAGCAAGAGGAACGAAATGGAACATAATTTCATATTTGAAGTTGAAGTGTTTGATTGTTGGAGAATCGACTTTATGGGCCCATTTCCTTCTTCACATGGAAACATATACATATTAGTCGCTGTAGACTACGTATACAAATGGGTTGAAGCGATATCCACTCCGAAAAATGACGCTGTTGTAGTCGTCAAACTATTCAAAATTTTAATCTTTCCCTGATTTAGAGTTCCATGAATTGTACTAAGCGACGAAGGTCCCAACTTAATTAAAAGAGTCTTCAAGAAACATGGAGTTCACCATTGAATAGAAACACCCTATCATTCTCAGACTAGCTGACAAGTAGAAGTTTCCAACCGTTAAATAAAAGAGATCTTAGAAAGATGGTATGATCAACCCGCAAAGAATGGTCTTTAAAATTAGATGATGCACTTTGGGCTTACCGAACTGCTTTTAAAACACTATTAGGAACCACCCCAATCCACTTACTCTATGGAAAAGCTTTCCATCTCCCAGTTGAGCTAGCGCACATAGCTGAATCGACCATCAAAGAAACAAATTTTATACCAAACCCGCTGCCAAAAGCAGATTAACAAATTAAATAAACTGGACGAGACCATGTATCACGCCTACGAGAACTCAAAATTGTACAAAGAGAGAAATAAAGCCTATCATGATAAGAAAATCATTTATAGGCATTTCGCACCTGACAACCAAGTACTCTTATACAACTCTCGGTTAGCTATATTTCTCGGGAAATTGCGTTCTTGTTGGTCAGGACCCTTCACCATGAGGGAAGTTACACCTTATGGTGAAATTGTTCTTATTAACCCGAAAGGGGGGGGGGGACTTCACTATTGGGGTCAAAAACGATACTCTCGAAATCAGCATCTAAAATCATGTTTCCATATGAATGCTGGTCTTGCGGACTTCTTCTCAAAATGGGTGGAAGCAGACTCCTACACAAGCGTTAAGGACTCCCAAGTCGAAAGCTTCGTCTGGAAAAATATTGTTTGCAGGCTTGGAGTCTCGTACGAAATCGTAACAGACAATGGGTCTTAATTCATTTCGACCAGATTCGAGGCCTTCTGCGAAAAATAGAAGATAAGACTAACAAAATCTACCCTTAGATACCCGCAATGCAATGCCCAGGCCGAAACTACTAATAAAACCATCCTTGATTGACTCAAAAAATGTTTGGACGCCAAGAAGGGTAGATGGGCCGACGAACTTGAAGGAGTCCTATGGTTGCATCGCATAACTCTGAGACTTCAAACGGGAGAAAACCCGTTCTCCCTCGTATACGGAGCAAAGTGCATGATCCCAGCGGATGTCGAGTTTCCCGAAGTACGCAGAAGGTTACTCCCAGAACGAAAAAAAGTCAAACAATCTGATGCTTCTCAACGAACTCGACCTGATCAACGAACGCCGGGATCAGGCCCTTATATGAATCCAAAATCATCAACAAGCGGCTGCAAAGTACTATAACGCAAACGTACGAAGCCGCAGATTCAAAGAAGGTGACCTAGTCCTTCAAAACGTTTTCTAGATCACCTAAAAATTAATAAAGGTCATCCGACCAGGCTCGTACGAAATCGCGAATATGCAGGATATCAAAATTCTGAGAACTTGGAATGCGATGCACATCAAGAAATACTACGACTAAAAAAGGCTTAAAACTGAACTACGAGACGGCTTGATCCCCGAAAAGAGTACATAGGCAGTTCTTCGCAAGACAAGCCCAGCTGTCCTCCCTCATCAAAAATGGGGGGGGGAGTGAAATATAAATCCTCCAGGGAATCGACACTCGAAGGTTGGTAAATGATAGACTTAGAATCGAATAATCGATCAAAGGAAGGTGGAACGAAGGGTCACACAAAGGTTTCGGAAGACCTTTTATTTACCCGCTCCTAGGCCCGATGATATGACACACCAAGACGACCTAGGAGGATTTGTTGCTTTGGGTTCACACACCTCGCAACAGAAATACGATGTCCATCGGACAAAGGATTCAACAAGACTAAAAATGTTTATTTGATAAAAAGTTGAATGATTAAAACAAGAGATTACATAGCTTATTTATAGGATCACTAAACTTGCTGAGAAAGCTAAATATTAATACATAGAGAATGATAAAATCAGCGCATGGAGGAGAGAGAAGGTTCTTGAAACAAACATTTCTTGCATGCAAGAGAGAGCAACTTCCCATGCATTTAAGCACCTAATTTTCGTCACTCTTCTTGGACAGCAAGTAAACCACTTGTTTATGAATCTTTATGGGCTTTTAACTTCATAAAATTGGGCTGGCTTTGATGTATAACCTCTTGGGCCATTTTCCTGATCAAAACACAAGCCAAAACCGTCAATTTAAGCCCACTTCGTCCACACACACATAAGCCAAGCCTTCTTTTGATTTCTTTCTGCTGCTGATCCGGGTTACATCATCCCCTCCTCCCTTAAAAAGATTTGCCCTCAAATCCGTCATAATGTTTAGAACCTATGGCTATGAGAGTCATCTCACAAGATTGCCTTGGTTCACTGCCTTCGGGTTCACACACCTAGCTAAACATTACAAAATATGAAAGAGCTGTTTTGGTTAAGCTCTAGAAGGGATGATCTCTTGGCTCCTCGTTGAACTCTCTTTTTTTTCTTTTTTTTTTGAAGATGGGAAGATGAGAATGATGAATGACAGAAGTGAACACCGAACCCTCAAGTGTTCTCTGATACCAAATAATGTAAACCCTCCCGGGAATCGGCACTCGAAGGTTGGTAATGATAGACTTTGAATCGAATAATCGATCAAAGGAAGGTGGAACAAAGGGTCACACAAAGGTTGCGGAAGACCTTTGATTTACCCGCTCATAGGCCCGAGGATATGACACACCAAGACGACATAGGAGGATTTGTTGCTTTGGGTTCACCCACCTCGCAACAGAAATACGATGTAAAAATAAAAAAAATAAAAAAATTATTCTGGTTGTGCATCCCCTTATATAGGACTTACAAGTTGTGGAAATGAAAAGACAGTGTAGAAAATAAGAAATTTAGAAACTATGAATGTAGACTTGATTTTAGACCAGAATAAAGTTTTTTTGTTGAATGACTCTTGGCATGCCCACGACCTAGACTTCTTGCTGACCCTCTCTTGGTATTCTTGGTGAGAATGGGCTTGAAATGGACTGACAAAGGACTGGTCGAATTCGGCTTGACACACACCCAAAGTGGATTTGTTATGAATTCTTCATGGGCTGCAACACTTCTTCTTGGGCCATTTGATCCAAAACAGTTTCAAAAATTGTTTCTTGGGCTTGAATTTCGTGGCCTGCTCATCAGAAAGAAGGAATGAATCATTAACTTGTGTTTTGAACGTCTTTTGGGCTGAGAGAGAGAACCAAATCATCCATGGATCTGATCCACGACTTCTCCAGCTTGTTTTAGCTCATCCTCAGTCTCATCAGTTGGTTTTAGCTCAACCACACTCACTTCAGCTGGTTTCAGCTCAGCATGCTAGCCTTTCATCCATCCAGGTTTGTCCTTTGTCGCATAGTCAGCTAGCTCAGCCATGGTTACATCATCCCCTCCTCCTTTGAAAAGATTTGTCCTCAAATAATATAAACCCTCCCGGGAATCGGCACTCGAAGTTTGGTAAATGATAGACTTTGAATCGAATAATCGATCAAAGGAAGGTGGAACGAAGGGTCACACAAAGGTTTCGGAAGACCTTTTATTTACCCGCTCCTAGGCCCGATGATATGACACACCAAGACGACCTAGGAGGATTTGTTGCTTTGGGTTCACACACCTCGCAACAGAAATACGATGTCCTTCGGACAAAGGATTCAACAAGACTAAAAAGGTTTATTTGATAAAAAAGTTGAATGATTAAAACAAGAGATTACATAGCTTATTTATAGGATAACTAAACTTGCTGAGAAAGCTAAAAATTTAATACATTGAGAGTGATAAAATCAGCGCATGGAGGAGAGAGAAGATTCTTGAAACAAACATTTCTTTCATGCAAGAGAGAACAACTTCCTAGGCATTTAAGCACCTAATTTTCGTCACTCTTCTTGGACAGAAAATAAACCACTTGTTTATGAATCTTCTTGGGCTTTTAACTTCATAAAATTGGGTTGGCTTTGATGTATAACCTCTTGGGCCATTTTCCTGATCAAAACACAAACCAAAACCGTCAATTTAAGCCCACCTCGTCCACACACACACACATACGCCAAGCCTTCTTTTGATTTCTTTCTGCTGCTGATCCGGGTTACATCAGAGTGGGTATGTATACTCGTATACTCCCAAAAACTGAAAACTATTCGTTTCCGGATTTGATTTTTTTCAAAACTCTTTTCGGAAAAGTTCCACAATTCCACAACTCGCTCCACAAAATCGACGCAAAAATTCAACCTTCGACGTAGCTTGACGACGTTAACGCTCTATGGACTCCTTTCTTTGTCGTAAAAACTTCCCAAAATAAAATACTCACATTATAAACAGTCCATCTACGACTATAAAACACGCACATCCTCTTAACTTGTATCGTTCGCGAAGAATCAAAAATGATAATATCCGCCAATAAGTTCGTTGTTGATCACAACAAACTCATAATGTCCTAAACAGACTAAGCCATCTCGTAGAGATAGCTCTCGAACACACGAAACAAGGGTAATAACGCTATAAAAGAAATCCAAAATTTTGGTCACCACTATCGGGAGGTTAAAACATTTTCCCTGAAGAGATGCTCGATTCTTACCATACGAGTCACCTAAGCCGAGAACATATCGTGGACTCTAAAGCGGGATGGAACCAGGTCGAAAATGATATGGGAAACGCAAGTCGGAGTAGTCACCCCACCCCCTAGAATCGTGATTAGACCTAGGTCTTGCCCTAAACCTAGCACACTAGTCTCAAACGTCTCAAGGCATGATACCAAAAAGATACGAGATCCTAAAATCATGTTCGCCCATATCTAATCGCTCTCGGAACCCTGGAAAACTTTTCAAGCATCCCGAACGAGCAACAAATATGACGATCAGCAAAAGAGTTGAAAGCGAGATGACAACTTGTATCCTTCCCTCTATACTTGAAGTCTAAATCTGTTCACCCATAACGATACTCGATAAAACCTTGGAAAACAAGGACAAAGTTCATTTAAAAAAAAGTCGCAGAAGTGACTGGGATCGAAAGCCACAAGCAGCCAGTCCCGTGATAAAAACACGGCCACACTCGGCCGGATCAAAACACAAACAGATAACATTAAAATAAACAAAGTCTCATACGAGACTGCGAACTCAATCGTCCTTCGCACGAGGAGCCTCAACTTAATAAACCATCCCTTCCGTACTCGAACCGCCTCGCCTGCACCTTCCTCGGCTGCAGGACCCTGACCGTTGGCGCCACACGAGCAATGTGGGAAGATACATTCGGATTTCAGGCCTGCCAGTATCAGGTCGAAGTCTCCATCCGTGTCCGCTAACTCCGCTCTGCGAGCAGAAAGAATGGCATTCTCAGTTCGCGGGAACGGAGGCGCATCACCATGAAACAACTGGACCTGTTGCATCTCCCTCTCGATGCTTGCCAGGGACAAGTCCCTAACATGGACAACCGCCAATGAATCAAGGAAGTCATCGATCCTTGCCAGACAGGTTCGAAACTCGGCATGAATGATCTCCCGGCCTCGTCGATGGTACCAATCACCATTTCTTCCCCACTCTTGATCTTACATTTTAGTCGGCACAATTCTGAAGACTTAGCCAACTTTGCCTCTTTAGCTTTAAACAAAGAGCTAGCAGTCTTCCAAAGATCCCGCTCCAAATCACCAATCCGAGACTCGAATCGGGCTATCTCAAGGGAATGGACATCCTCGAAAACCATCAACCTCCCTTCAAACTGCAATGATTTCTCTCGCAATTCCGCCAATTCCTTAGCAAGACAGCCAGCCTCCGACCCACATTCACTGATCATCCCATCGATCAACGAGACAAACTAGGAAATAACGTAAAAGAAGCGGTCAAGAATCAGTGGATGCACAAAAAGGAGAAAGCGACGAAAAAGGAAGAAGATTTTTCCAAACTATACCTTCGCACGATGTTTGGACACTGCCGCAGGCAGAGAGTCAGTCTCAGGCTCCTTGGTGCACCTCCTCTATTCCCGAACCAGCTCCACATCGACGACGTAAACAAGGGTCGTAGAGGAACCCGACGGATGAATTTCGGATGTCGGCGCATGTGCAGTGATCTCCCTCTGGTAGGAACAGCATCGCCCACCAGGGGAACCCGGGGCCAAGTAATCGCCTGGAGCTACAGATCTCTGAGGCGTGATGCGTGCAGGGTTCACCGTCTCCTCGGCCTCACGACGAGCCAACTCGCTCTGGAAAGAAAGAAATTCTGTAATATGAGCCGAGACGGCTCCAGCGGTAGGAAGATCCAGCGGATTCGCACCAGCAGCGTTGCCCATATTGGCATCACCGCTCCTCTGAAAGTTGCTGGAAGAAGACATTTCAGTAGAAGGAAAAAAATTTCTAAGAGAAAAAGCAAAGCAAACTTGATAAAATTAGAGAGTGTGGATAAAATGAGAAATGGGAGGCTATATTTATAGAAGAAATAAAGGCCGAAGGATTTTCCGCATTAAACTAATCGGAAAAAAACTTTTCGAGAAAAATTAATTTTTACTGCGGATTCAGATTAACACCCTTTCTCGCCCGCAAGAATCATGCCCAAAAATTGCGATCTGAGGGGCTAACTGTTGGGGTCAAAAAGGGTACTCTTGAAATCAGCATCTAAAAATCGTGTTTCCATACGAATGTCGTCTCAACACCGTCTCAACGAAAGTTTTCGGGCCAAAACTTGAAAGAAAGGAACACGGACCGACCAACTCGCCAGTTCGGCGAGTTGGACGGCATGGACCGACTAACTAGTCCGTACGGCAGGTTGGACGGCACGACACGACAAGTCGTCCATACGGGCGAGTTGGATGGATCGAGACGACAAACTTAGCCGTTCGGCGAGTTGGATGAGCCCAACTCGCCGAATAGGCGAGTTAGGCGGCACGAGCAATCCGACTCGCTCGTTTGGCAAGTCAGATCAATCAATCCATTTTCACCTCGTCCTCGTTAACTCCCTCCTTTGATGGTTGACCGAACTTATCTTTGTTCCGTATCGATCACGATTGACATTGGAACTTTACCGAAAGAACTCGTTTTCTCGAGAAAATATCAGGTCGATCGTATGAGACAGTAACAGTTAACTAAACACCTAGAGTCACAGGCCCCATTCAAAATATCCTAACTCTCGGATGACGTCGTCTTAGCAATGCTCTTTCGATAAAATTGTAGAAACGCCTAAGTCAGAAAACAACCCGATGATGTCTAAAGATCGACTAAAGGCCCACTCGCGATTTTATCCGAAATCAAGCCCAAAATTTGTGATGGTTTATCTTTTATTATGAAGGAAGGGATAAATTAAGTTTGGAATATAAATGTCAAGATCAAAGGATAAATGTTAAGTTTCCGAAGATAATCATGATGATCGAGGAAAAAAAGAAATATTTCCACGAAGCGATAAATTCGATCAAGGGAAGAAGGGGAAAAAGCAAACAGCCTCTGGAGGAGTATATAAGGACTTCAAGGGTGATGATGCAGGCACACATGAAAATCTCCACTCTGAGCAAACATAGCTTAGCACTTAGAAAATTTAGGCAACTTTCCGTTTTTTTATTCGAGCTGCGACTCAACTAGGGTTTTGCAATCTTAGATTATTAGAACTAGGGATCTCACCGACAGCTCTCATAGCCGAGGCTCCTATCTTGTTGTAAACGCTCATCACAAATTCGGAATAAGACATCTATTTGCTCTCTTTTCGATTGTTACTTTGTTTTTCAATATTTACTTCGTATTCTGACTGATTGGCGTGTGGTTTAGCATATATCAAGGGTCTCTGGGACACTAAGGTTTACCATGTGTTCCTAATTCAATGGAAATCGACAATGTGAATTTTGGTTCCAACATTTATAGTGAATGGGCAAAGAGTAAATAATTATTGGGCTAGAGCTGATATTCCGCATTCTCAGACCAAACGTCTAGAGATGTGAAAATCCGATTGACAACCCAGTTTTCTGTCAACCTTTCGACCTTAAACAAGCGATGAGTGGGAGACAACCCACTTTTGAATATCTAAATTTTAAAATTCTAATCTTTGAAAGCTTTCTAGGAAATTTAGTTATAATACAATAAATTATAGTAGTAATAACATAAAATAATATAAAACATACAATAAAAATATAGCTATGCACGAAAATAAAATAAGGGGATCGACCATCGATCGATGTCCCTATAGGGACATCGGTCGACGGTGAAGCATCGAGTATGTATAAGCTCGATGGAACCCATTTCGATAAACGCCAAAAACTTGCAAATTTTAATAGCTTATTTCTCTCTCAATCTTTGGTCGATTTTGCTCGTTCTTGAGCCTAACCCACTATCTTTTACCTCCTCTATCTGCTTAGTTCACTAAACGAACCAATCTTCAAGGTATGTTTTGTATATCTCTTAGTTTTCTATGTTTTGAGAGAAAAATAAAAAACTTTAGGGTATAGGTTGGAATTTAGAACGATTTAGGGTGAAAGAGTACTAGAATAGGAGTTACCCACTGATTGTAATTGTTGTTTTCAATATTTTTGGTTCCGTTTGAGAGATAAAAATCTCATGACAATCGCATCAGACCATCGATCGACGCCTGTGAGGGACTGCCGATCGACTGTCGTAACGACTTGAGTGTAATTACTGATTCATGCTTATTTTGTGATTGCAGATGAGCGAGAGAAGAGCCAAGGCGTATTTCGATGTTGGTGGGTCCAGTTCCGCACCACCGGGAACTCCATGTCGTGGACCTTGGCCTAAGGAGTAGAGGGAATTGGTTGACACGTTCGAGCATTACTCAAATCGTAAGGCAGTTTTAGCCTCAAGGGGATGCCCCCACAAAGCTGTGTCTGAGGACTGGGACGACTACGACAGCCTCTACTACAACGCCTAGCAAGGCGTTTCCATTGAGCCCCCCAGGTTCTTCGACAAAGACCGTCTTGACCAAGCTGGGCCTCCGGTCTGATGTCCATGATATGATGAGATAGCTAGGAATGGAACCATAGCTACTAGTCCATATTCACTCTATCCCGGCCTGGTCCGCCAGTTCATGGCCACAGCTCGGGTGATCTATCAAAACTCAAGGGAAAAGAGGGCGACCGAGGCCTATTTGACCTTCACGATCGGGGGCATCAAGTACAACATCACCATCCCTGACCCTGCCGCATCTACGGGTTTGACAACCACGAATACCTCGACTGCACCGTCCCTTCCTTCCCTGTACAGACAGCCTTCTTGGGGCTTATTGGCACAAGCCATTTTGACTCCAGCTCAGCCACACATACAAACGTCCGCCACCCATCCATGCACTACATTATGAAGATCCTTGCCAACACCCTGTTGTGCAAGATGGAGCCCAACAAGCTGAGGGTTCAGGAGCTTACATTGCTGTACGAGTCAGTCAGGGGCTTTGTAGAGCTCGATGGCTAGGTCGTTTCACCACCCATGAGAGACTAGCAGGTGAACCTGGGGGCCATATTCTCTGAGCACTTAGTGTCCCTGAAGGGGAACCCCTTCAGGGGATCTGGCAAGAATAAGGAGACAGTGGGGAGCCTTCTAACACCTATCTTTTTACACCTTGGGATTACCCTTTAGGGAGGCTCTGTGGAGACTGATATTGAGTATATGGATGAGGCTCACCTGACAAGTGCAGAAGGGACGGAGGAATAACGGTTGTGGTCCTTTCTAGATCATGTGGAGCCCCATATGATAGAGCTTCCACAGCCCAATGTGACAGATTTCCCTGACACCTCTGCACGCCTCGAGTTCAGGCCGGACGAGTGCCTCGTGTGCAATACTCCTGTTCGTATACGGCGCAGAGGAGGACTCAGAGCAACACATGTGCCTACAGAGGACCACGCGGCAGCACCGCCACCCCTACGCCAGAATTTCCACAGATCCCAGAGATCCCCACCCACGATCACAGAGATTTCCAGCGATTTGTGGTGAATGCGCTTCAGGCCATATATGGTAGGTTAGAGGCTATGACCCGGTTCAACTGCTTCAGCCGTCCGCGTACCAGGGCGAGGTCGCCAGAACCACTAAGCCAGCTGGATATGGATACCACCGATGAGGAGTAGCCTATAGTTTTGCTCTCCTTCTTTTTACATTTATTTCAGACTTATGCATGACTTATTTTGTTTTGTTTATTTTGTTGGATTTTAGAACTCATGTTTATTTTCATTACTTGATGCTTTAACTTGATTTTTTTAGTGTCTATTAGTGCTAATACAAAGAGAGATGATCAGAATATGGAGGTCTTATACATTTTTTAAAGGTTACTTGCTGACGGGTTCATACTATTTGTTGACCATCGATCGATAGCCATCTTGAATCGTCGATCGATGGCGACTATGATATAAAAGTATGTGTTCTTAAATCCTAAAAACTAACTTATTTACTTTCCATTTATTTAATCCCGCCAATCTCAGACTATTTTCACACTAGGACAATGTTATTCAAGTATGGGGGAGGTAGTTACTAACACCATATTTTACTTTTTGATGTTTTATTTCTTACTAAGAAAAATTTAAAACCATTTTATCAAGTGAAATTATAGTTAGTTATAGACTATATTTTTTTGGAACAGTTTGTTGCACCATTTTTTGGCACCGTTCTGAGGTTGAATAGAAAAGCTAAGTAGGTGGATTATCCTGTAATACTCACACTTGCTAAGAACTTCTGAAGGAACCAAAGATAACGTCCAACCTAAATAACTATATTTGTTTTTCTTGGGATTTGTATATATACGATCAGATTTCTCTTGCAAATCTGAAGGGTAAAAACACTTTACTTCATGATCCTCCTTTCACCTTTCTTCAGCATTTGTAAAGAAAAGATTGAGATGATTTCCTTAGATGCAGAGGGGTAGGTACATTACTGATAACTCCACTATTCTAATCAAAGGAATGATCACACATTGTTGGAAGCGAGAGGTAGGTATATTAGCGACAACCCACGATTCGCCTACACGTTTTTCTAAAAATAAATAAATAAATAAATAAATAATAGTAATAATAATCGAAAACGAAATGGCAAGATAAACTGTATCAGGATCATTGTCCGTTAAATTTGAGATATAAAAAGATCCAAAGGAGAAAGAAGAGAGAGGAAAAGGATTAGAAGGGTTACTTGTGGATCAGATACTTGCTTGAGTAAGAGTTCATGTGTCCTCAAATCAATACTTCCAGGATAAAGCATGCACCCTATATTATGTATTTAAATGGGATAGTAGAGGGTATGTCAGATAACTTCTGGAAAGATGTTGTAAGGAAGAGTGATTAGCTAAGCAAAGGATATGGAAACACTCTAGACGTGGTTGCAACAGAAACTTAGGTGAAACAGTGTTGCAAGGAGCTGGTAAGTCTTTGTGTTTTCAAACGTTTCTCTGATTCATTCAATGTTTTGCTTGAGGGCAAGAAAATAATAAGTCTAGGGAGAGTTGATATGTCATGGTTTTACCTGATTTTACCCATGATAGGTATACAGTCTTAGAGTCTTTATATGCAATTGATATTATTTTAGAGTCCTTAGAGGTTCAGGTACTCACTAGAAGCAATTGGAGTTCTTAGATCATTCTGGAGCATTGAAGAATGCTCAGCCAAAAACTCGAAGTTAGAACCAGAAAACTTTAAGACCATCAATCGACGTCTCACCCTGAGTGTCGATCGACAGTAAACAATTCTACCCAGTAGTTCCACAGGAGCCGAGTTAATTAAGATTTAAAGAAGTCACAATTCTACCCAGTAGTTCCATTATTTACAAGACAAGTCTCTAACCGTGTTTTAGGCTATTATTAGGTTTATTAGCTATTTTGCAAGACACACTTGTTTTACAACCCTTTTGATACTTGCAACCTTGACAGCTACCTTTGGAGAGAGAGAGATCTTCCATCATCAGACTAAGATCTTGAACTCCCTTGTGTTATTATTCTTATGCTATGCAATTTATATATCTATCCATCATGTTTATCACAATCATGTCCGAGTAGTCTATTGTTAGATTTTGGGTTCTTCTAAGGTAGTTTAATGGCTTGTTGATGTTATGAAATTTTTAGGGTTATTCTAACTCGTTCTTTATTTAAGTAGATCTTAATGCTAAGTTGAACCTGATCACTTCAACCTTAGATTATAAAATGTTATAGCGTAAGCTAGAGCTTGGTTATACCCTGAAACATATCTTAAACAGTCTAAAACTCTAGTAACAAACAGAGTTGAATTACAAGTTTAGAGAACACATCAAATAAACAAATCGCATATGTTTTAAAGTAGCTTTGATCGATACCATGCAGTGGCTGTCGATGGACACTCCGTTAAGAATCACGAGAGTGACTTATCTAAACCCTAGAGTTTGAGTTCAGAACAATGCTTTACTAAAACCCTTAACATTCTGTTAGTTTGCATTACCTAATCTACCTGAGAGGTCCCCTAAGTCTAATCCTTCCTAATAATCTTCACAAACTAAACCAATCATTAATTTACTTTCACAAATCAATACTTTCATCTAGCTTTATTTCAAAGCAATAAATCTATTGTGTGATCTTAAAGTCTCTGTGGATTTGATCCATAAGTACTACACTCAATCTCTTATTTGATAGAGTGAAAATTTGCTCATAGAGTTAATTTGAGAATGCATAATAAAAGTGACATCACAAACCTAGACCTGAAAATACTCTAAAATAGATTTCAAACACATATAATAGTATCTAAAAGAATATATATTATTGATTCTTTTTTCTCTCTCTCTCTCTTTTAAATCTAAAGAAAACAAAAGATTGAGATGATTTCCTGAGATGCAGAGGGGTAGGTACATTACCGATGACCCTACTATTCTTATTCAAATGAAAGATTACACGTTGCTGGAAGCGAGAGGTAGGTAAAATACCAATGACCCCACTATTCGCCTACACTTTGTCAAAAAAAATAGAAAGAGAAAAGAGAAATAGAAAATAAGATGGCAAGATGGCAAGATGGACTGTATCAGCATCATTGTCCATCGAGTTTGAGATCTAAAAAGATTTCAGAATACTTGCATGTGTAAGAGTCCATGAGTCCTTTGATCGATACTCCTAAGGTAAAGCCTACACATCTATTTATGCTAGAAATGAGGTTAGTAGAGGTGTGAGTCAGACTAGTATTCGCTAAGTTTTTGGTAGAATGTATTTGATTGCTATACTAGGATAATGTATATAAAGTTTCTCTAAGATTGACATTTATTTGATGTGGTTTCAACAAAGTAGAGGTCATAAGGATTAGTTAAAGATATTGTGAGTCCCTGTGGTTTTAAACCTTTTTCAGATTGTGATATTAGCTGGACTGATCAGACGATCCAGTTAGTGTTGAGCTGGTCGTCTGGATAATACTGGTCGGATTAGGACAATAATGTTTGGTCTGGACAGAACAGTTGAGTTTGTCGGACAAAGCTGGTCGGATTCGACAAGGCAGTTGGATTTGCCATCGAAGATCAGTTAGTGTGAGTATGGACTAACTGATACACGTTTTGGGTGGGAATAGCTACTGAACCAAACATGAACTGATAAGCCAAGGAAAATGGTGGGAACAGTTATCTGGCGGATACTGGATCAGTTACTGAGCAGTTACCAAAACGGTTACTGGAGCAGTTACTAAGTTGTTTAACCGACCATGAGCAGTTATCATGGCAATGAACTGTCAAACTATGGTTCTGGAATGGGAAAGGAGTCACTGTAACTAGTCAGTTCAGAGCAGTTAAGGGGGCAGTTATGGAGCAGTTATAAAACTGCTTAACTGGTAGAGTCGTTTACTGGATAGGAAAACCGAACATAGACATTTCTGGATCAGTTCGTGACAGTTAATAAACTGCCACTTGGCGGTTTGGCCGAGAAAGGAAACTGCTAAGGGCGGTTACTGACCTACTAAATGGCGTGGGAGTAGTGGCAATAACAGTGTGCGGCAGTTAAGGCCAAGGAGTAACCGCCCAAACTCCTATTAATGGGAATTTCGTGGACAGAAGGGGACACAACTTCCCTTGCCCGTTTCTGATCTGAAAAATCGAATGAGACCGAGGTAACAACAGAGAAAAACTAAGGGGGAGAAGAGATTAATGATCAGATCAAGTAAGGAGTTAAAGATCGCCGATCATGGTGGAAATGTACAGCCATGGAGCCGTTTTGATCATGCCGTGATCTGTGCCTGTGGGACGATCATGGTTTCTGGTCTGGAAGAGAAACCGAGCGAATGGGAATAACTGATCAGAGATAAAGGGAGAGAAGGCCGGAGGACTGATCTGAGTGTTAGAAGGTGATCATGAGTTCCTCTGGCTTGACTGAGAGTAGTTCCGATCAGTATTCTGATCGTATGGTGGCTTATGATCCGAGAAACCTAGGTACTGGGACAATGGGGACTCGTGTGTGTCAAGGATGATGCATCGGCCTGATCTGTGGCCGATTATGTGAGGAACCAGGGAAAATAGGATCGAACGTATGTTCTGCTGGATAGGGCGGTTATGGTTCAATTTAGAGATCTGGATGAGAAACCTTACTGATAGTTTGTGGATAAGGAAGACAGACTAACGGCCTAGTCTGTATAAACCGAGAGGATCAAGCAGGATTAAGCGAGTACAGAGCGATCTGATTCGATAGGGATGGGTGTTCAACCGAATGGGTGTTCTGTTTAATCAGTAAGGATCAGAGTTTGTTTGTGGGTGCAGTATGGTTGAGATACTGGCCGTACTGGATGGTCTGATAGGCGGATCAGATGAGTATAAATGATCTGGTGACTTAGTGGGGCTTATTGGACTAGGAATTTATTAAAATTTTAGTTTTCTTCCAAATCCTCTCTTATTGGATGTGTCATTTATAAAACCTCTAACAAATTCAGGGTTATTAGATCTAGCATTTATAGAAATCTTATCAAATCACCCCTTATTGAAAAATATGGATTTTGTTTGTATATATATCAAAAAATTATTTGGAATTATTAGAAAAATTGATTTACACTACCATTTCAACATAAAAGAATACCATCTCGAGACATGGAATTTGAGAAAACAAAAACAATTATTTTATTGAACTGTTCGTCGCTCTTTACTTTTCTCTTCGATGAGAGTATTTTTATGGAACTTGCATATTCGAGTGCTTCATGCTTTTGTGGGCTATTTGATTGCATGTTTGGTTTCGGTGAAAGAATTTTTGTTTATGAAAATGTAATTGGACTCTAATTAATAAATGCGAGAGGCTGCATGATCGGTGTACCAGACGGAGCCGCAAGTTTAGGAGGAACAGAGGTGTTACAAGAACATTTCCAGCAGCAACGGCGGCTTCACACTCAGTGTCGCTCATTCTGTTGTCTGATTCGCTGACAAGAGAGCATCTCTGAGATGCAATTGGAAGAGAAGCAATTTGTACTTTAATCACTGCTTGTTTGAGATTGACAGAGAACTTCTCTGCTCTAATTGATAATTCCTTGTGAAGATTCTATAGAAAAACTTCTTTGAACTATCTAAGGGCAGCATTCCACCAATTCAGAGGAAAGCCAGTTGAAATATGAGCCTGCAATAGATAGGAAAATGCATCATATAAATTCTTTGATGAGTTAATTTACTCTAACAGAACCTGTTTTTCCTTCTTTAAATATTTCCAAGAGAGCTTCTTGAACACCCTTCAGCTGGGAATTTTAGAGACAGTCACGGAAAGTATGAGAAGAATGATTTACGGTCCCATTGCAGTCCAAGGCTTTCTCGTGGATAAAATCATCTGTAGTTTATTGTCATGTTGACTTACGTACCTATTATGTCATGAGACATGAAGTGTTTAATTGATTAACTCATGAGGCTGTATTTCTGTTTTTAAGGAATCGATAGATTGTTTGAAGCTTTGTTAGTTTTAGTACCAATGTTTGGACATAGAAAGATTCCAGCAATTTATGTTGATATGGAAACTTCTACCAATTCTCCATGTTGAAGGAGTGAGGGATATGAGCCCAGAATTGGTGATTTTTTTTTGGGCAAAGAATTGGTGATTAAAATTTTCTCGCCTCCACTGTAGTTTTCTAGTCTGATAATCATATCTTTAAGAAGTTCTTTCCAAATCATATTTTTGTTTTAAATTCTACCAAATCACCCATCATAATCTCTACCAAATCCTTAAAACTCAACTAATCTACCCCAAATTCCATCTAATCTAAAATCCTAATTTTTTTTTTCAAATCCTCAATCCAATAAGACCCCCTTAGTGGATTCACAATCTGTTTTGAAGGCTGAGGACTAGGTGGTGTACTGACTGATCATGGTTTGATTCAGTGACTGTCTGATCGGAGTGGATCAGAAACTAGTTCTGGAGTGCTGCATGGACGGGGTATTGATTGTACTGGATGGACGGTTGGAAACCAAGCCGTCTCTTATGGTGTACTTATTCATGTGGGGATGGTTGGTTGAGTGACTAAGGAACAAGGAGATTCAGTGAAGTCACTGATCGAGCTATAAGTTGGATAAAGGCGCTTGAAGACAACAAAGATGGACTATACGGGTGGATGGATAAGCAGCTTACCATGCACCAAGGCAGTAAGGTACATGTTTTATTGCTGCATGTCTTAGTGTTTTTCCTAGGATGCTGGATTAGACCTAGGGGATACTATCTACTTAACTGAACCCCATAAGGGAAAATTGTAGAAAATCCCAAGTATAGAGAAAAATCGGGTAAGGACCAGCGGTAAGGATATCCGGGTCGGGGTCTAACACCAAGCCCGTGAAGGTTAAGGCCTTCCTCCTCGGTTACTTAAGTTACAAACAAAATATATTGCTAAGCTTCAAACGGGTACATGCATGTGTGTCGTGAATCTTATGCCAACCTAGAATGGGAGTTACTTGTCTGTCACTTAATAATAAGGTGTAAAATGATGTTATGAACACGTTACATTCAACACAATCACTAATAGCAAGGGACCTTTTAAGTGATGTAAGTCAAGCCTTAATGTCTCCCGACCACTCCCAAACTTGGCTAAGGAGAGGGTTATTCTCGAACTTTTCGTACACGGTTTAGGACTTTGAATAAGTATAGTTTAGTTCTAATATGTCCTATCTTCGTGAATTGAGTCTTTCTAGAGTCTGTTTGCTATAATATTAGGCTTTGTGCTTAATCCAGATATCAAGTGTTAGATGGTTCAACATTGCTTATGTTCATTTATAACTAATAATATATATATATATATATATATATATATATATATCAAGTATTGAGGAGATAAGGATGTTAGCCTACTACGGAGACTTAATTTGGTAGGTCGGCCGGTGACCAGTAGATTTGGTGTGGAGATGCTACGACACAACCTAGTAGACTTGTTGTGCCAAGGCTTTGAGGTCGATAAATCATCTAGGGGATGTGGTACCGAGCAGATTCTCGGCGGTATTTTGGCATGTTAGTGGGCAGCGAGTGCGCACCTCGCTAGGACCATTGTTTGTTCTTTGGGTACTTTAGGTACCATGCTTGAAATGTCGTAGGATTAAATTATATTTATTCGAAGTGTTATGTTCGGGTTTATGGACTTCGGGTTTAGCACCTCATACCTCACTGAGTAAATCTCTTATTACTCACCCTCTTTCTTCCCCAGCGCAGTTGAGACAAGCGAGTATATGTTATTTGGACGGATTGGTGCTAGTGGGCGGTTTTCATTCGAATTTTATTTAGGTTTAGGTTGAGTGGAGATGTAGGTATGTGATGTGTGTCGTGAGAAGTTGTTGGGGGCACACCGTTCTCCACATAGGAGTTCATAACCTCTTTTGATGCCTAGATGCTTCTCCACCCATAGGAGGGATTACTCGCTTTTTCAACCATCATTGGATTTGAGTGCATGTAGTATCTACGTTTTATGACACGGGTGAGTAGAGAGTATGAATATTTAACATCCTCCACATCTGTTTTGCTAAAAGAGCAAGGTTCAAACCGTGAAAAACTCAAAAACCAAGACTTCGTTGCTTGAGCGGAACACATATATTATTCTAAGCAACTAAGTGAAGGCCTCTATTATTAAGTTTTGTACTCCACCAAAATCGAGCGACCGCACTTAACAAGTTTTTGGTTATCCCTTGTCGTAGAAGCTAGCATGACATTATAGAATGGATCAGCCTTCGCAACCGACTTGATTTACACTTCTTTTCCACCTTTTGATCGGAGTTTTGGAGACCATAAGTTTGTCCTGTCATTTACATGCTCATGAACAAAGCTGAAGACCTTTTTTCAGATATATAATTTTTTTCCGGTAGACCAAGGTACATTCCCAATAGGTGCCCACCTCTTGGTTAATGTTTAAGGACATTTACAGGTCAGTTCTTAAGGACACTACCACCTTAGAACCGAACATAACTGATGATTATAACAATTTAGTTGTTGTCATGAGGCGTGTATGTAAATGTCAATGATCATCAGTTTCCAATATTCTCTTTGATCAGCCTTGCAGAAAAATACTATTGTCGCCGAGTAGTAAATACGAAACTGGAAAGGTCTCTCGAGCAATCTTAATTAGTGATTGTTTTTTTTTTGCTTTTTGTGTGTCTAATCTGAGAGATCAATACCTCCGTACATAGGATAAAAAGGAATGATGAAAAAGAGTCGTCTTGTCGTAACGCTCAATATGGGACGATATTTCCTTTTGCTTCACCATTTATGACAAATTGATACGAAACAGAAGAAACACAATGCATGATCCAATAGATCCATTTCTCTGCTAACCCCATTTTTTCATATGTGTTTCTAGGAAACTTCATTCCACACTATCATACGCTTTGCTCTGGATCGTTTTTGTAGCAGTAAATTTGTTTTGGCAGCTAGAATTTGTTCTCAGAGCATGAAACATTTCATGCGCAACTAGGACACTATTAGTGATTAGCCTTTGAGCCCAAATGCTGATTGAGTTTACGATATCAAAATCGGGAGCACTCTCTTAAGGCGCGATGAGACGACTTTGGAGATAATCTTATAGATAACATTGCATAGGCTAATCAGGCAAAGTTCTGACATGAATTTTGGTCTATATGTCTTCAGTATCAAGCATATATTGGTCTATTTAAGACGGTCTTCCAATTAATCGGACGTAAAGAATGTTTGAATGGTCTGGACAATGTCTTTCCCGATCATCTTCCAAAAATGCTGGTAGAAAAAACTTGTCAGCTTATCAGCTCCTGAATACATTCTATTTATAAACATCAATACACATAATCTATCTTCTTTTTCGAATTTTGATATTAATTTCTAGTGCGTTTTGTTTTCTTTCTAAATTTAATTGTTGCTTCTGTTTGGCTGATCAACAGATGGATACCGATCATACCCACCTTGAAACTCAAATCGAAGAGACGCGACAAATCAAGAAGTGGTCTAGCAATATGTTCTCATTGAAACTAGGGAGGAAATGTTGTACATGATGGTATCAATTGATTTACTTGGAAGAAACACACCTCTAGAATCCAAAACTTCAAGCATTGTGGCACACAAATCGAGAAGGCACCATTTGAAAATATTCGTCTTCTCCTCACCAAATCTGTGATTCCATGTCATGGATTCAAGTTGAGCTTGAAGCTGCGCCAGATCCCAAGTTGGATTTAATCGGGAACAACATGCAAAGCCTGAGACAACTAGAGATCAATCTGAAAACAGAATTGAATCAATTGGCAACGATGAGTCAGAATTATGTATTACTGTTTCATCTAAATTTTCATACTGTTTGCCTCACTTAAAAATGTAACTTTTTATTGTTTCCTTGGGGCGTCAGAGTTTAAACGTAAGCACATAACATATACTGCCGAGAAGCTTAAGGTTTGTGTTAAATTGTTCGAACAAGGGGACATAACCCATGTCCTTAGAGAAGGAAAATCTTTAGTTTCTCTAGAATCTGCAGGGAAAGAAGCAGTGACATGTGATTTATATTTCAAAGAGGGTTGAGATGATGATGATGCCGGCATCAAAAAGTTCTCTTCACCGTAGGAATTACATTTTGAGCTCTGCTTTCTCATTTTGGTTATGCTTCTGTCGAGAAGTGTACCTACTTCTCATATATCTATTTTGTGTGGTTATAAGATAGAATCTGTTTAAGGAACCTACTTTCATGTAAATAGAAGTCTGTACATTTTTTATATTGATGGATTTTCTGGAAGCAAGCCAAACAAAACCAAACTAATCATGATAAGCATTACAAGAAATATGTACATTGGTAGTGCGGGATATACACTATAGTAGATGTTTGATAGCGAATTCATAAATGATATGTATTCGGCAGTCATCATAGGTACCATTTACGATAGTTTTTTTTTATTTAACGCTACGATATGTGCACATATGATAGCAATAAATATGTGATGTTATTCACGTAACTATAGCACGACCGTTTTGTGTTAAAAATTGATTACGATACATATTTTGTGTCATGCTAGGGCATTCTACAACAGCATACACATTTTCTTAATTGATGTTGATAAGTGATATACTAAAAGTTGTTATACCTTTGAAATATCTTATTATACTTTAACTCGTAGGAAATTTTAAATGCTAAGATTTGTGATTATAACTGATTGTTTTGCTATTGTTACATTGTCTGAGAGCTATGATATGGTTGTTTTCGATTATTTGTATTAAAAATAGAAACATATTAATAAAACATTACCATCCATAAAATTTATAGCAAATATATAAGTCATTAGACATAAGTGTTACATGTGCATTTTGAAAACACAAAGCAAAGTCAGAAGAAAAAGAAAACATAAGTTCATTAGCCTAGCTTGAAAATAGATATGTCAGGACCATGGTTTTTCATTCCCCCAGCAGGGTGCAACAATAAAACCTCTTATCAGTTAAGCAATGACATATGCAGGTGTAAAACAAAAAGCACAACACTTACAACAATTTAAAATATGATATGTTTATCAATTGGCCATGCGATTAATGAACCGTGTGCATCTTTCAAACACTCTATCTCATCATATTTCCTCCAAACTTCTGCACCATCTACAACAACTGCATCTACCCAACTCTAGCTGCACTGAGACCTAAGTGTACAAAGTGGACCATTTGATTTGGGTCTGTTGAATGCACACGTTCTTCAGCAGCAACTTGTTTCCTCCCACCAATGTCCATCAGTTTGCACTTTTGATTCAGGTTTACAGCTTAAAGCGCAGAGATTGATTAGATGATTGATAAACTAAGCAAAAATATTATCTGATTTGTTACTCGAGACTTCTCAGTTGGAGATGATGTTGTTGTTTCTGGTTTTGCACCTTTTTCTACACTCTTTTCAGGATACTTAGAACCTACAGATGCAACTTTTATACATGTTTCTCTTGCGTTTCTGTCTGAAGACGCATTGTATGAAGCAGGAGATTGTTGTCTTGTTACTTCTGGTGGTTTGTTAAAGACAACTTTGTGAGCATCACATGATATAAAAAAGTGTAAGCAATCCTCAAGGTATGCAAGATCCATCGTAGGCTTCTATAAATCTGTTTCATGTTCATGTACAACATCTAGAAAGACTTTAAATGCTTTAGGTCCGAGAGGAAGTCCATTAACCAATGTTTTTGCTTCTTGTGTCTGACAACAACCTTCACCAACAATTAGACTATCATCAGACAAATCCAGTAGTTTATTTTTGTTAAGAGAATTTGTTTTCGAGCCCTGTAAAACACATTCAACAAATAATTTCATCAAAGGCCAAATCATTACCTTAATCGGTATGGAAATTTAAAAGGAAAAAAATTACCAGTGGTGCAATGTCTTCTCTTTCAAGCCCCAAACTTAGTTGAACACATTTATTCTTAGGCCACACAATAATATGATCAAAAATTTCCTTAAGTGTGCACATGTTAGTCGAAGCTCTCCAGAGGAATGCTTCAGGTTCATTAGCAGCATTAACCAAGACTTTAACATCCTTAGGTCCAAATCGGCTGTCATTCACTATGTCATCTGGGTCAGAAGAAAGGATACGACCCTCACCAACGTTCCCATCTTCATCAGCCCAATCAATTAGAAGACACCTCTTTTGTGATCTCTTGTAAACACTCCGTTAAATGGTCAGGAGTTGAAATGTGAAAGGGTAAAATAGTCATTGATCTCATATATATGACTTACTCTTGCAAGAGAGTTTTCACCCATTTCATTGTCTTATAACATAAACCCATCACAAAGCTTATAAGTATGTTATTAACTCATATCAGACTTATTAATTAATAACTATCTTACCTGTTTTTTTTTGTTTTGGCAAGTTCAGCATTTAACTCATTAACCTTTTACTGGAGATGAATTTGCTTCTCTTGCATTTCGGAAATAAACTTATGTTTGACATTGAAGCAAGCTAATTTCGCCTTACTCATATTTCCGCTGATTTCTCTCATAAGACCAGAATTATCAGTTCCTAACAGTTGGATAAGTGTATCTTCATCTTGATTTTTACCAGACGAATGATTAGCACCATTAACAATCTCAGCTGCCTTTTGTTGTATAGCAAAAAAAAACAAACCAGAAACATTAGAAGTTTGTTTAGATTGGAGTACCAGATGATGTTTTAAACTCACAATCTTCTGAGCGGCATTTTTGTTAATAGGAGTTCCATCTTTTCTGATACGTGACTTCACCCAGATTTTAAGTCTTGACACTTCAAATGGGTATTTAGAACTATTTTTCTATGGCAAAATTAAATGTCAATAGCCTTGTTTGAACATTTAAAAGGAAACAACAACAAGATAGTATGCTTACCATCTCTTCTACTAGTCTAACCATTCCCTTTCAACTACATGTGTGAGGAATCTGTTTGCGACTTCTTTCCTTGTAGCAATCACTCAGAACATAGCATATAGTTGTTAACATGTTATTTACTTTCAAATAAATATCTAACTCAGTTCGAAATGTATACCTTGAATTCTTGGCTAGTTTTCAGCTTAACAAATTTGCGCCACTATGTTGGAGCAACATTCTTAAGTCTGAGATTCATCCTTTCTTTGTTAGTCTCAGCTTCATTAGTTTGGGAAACTATGCATGACTTGGATGATCTCCATAATCCTCCCATCTGCTTAAGAACTGCAACCCTTTGGTAGTCATCAACGACTTCAAACCTTGCATGCACTCACTAACTAAATCAGTAATCAGTAACTTGATATTTTCACAAATAGACTTGTTGTCATTGTATGAAAACTGTCACATGGACTGATTTCCAGAGCACTATCTTGACTTCTTCATTGAGTTTTTTTTTTCCAATTTTCTAGTGAACATGCACGTGTTCCTTTACCAATGGACCTAAATATGAAGACATCTTGACTAAACCAGGACCATAAGCTTCTCCCATGAAAGTGAAATCCACATGAACTCTGGTATTTGGATCTTTAGCTAGGTCTCTCATCATTATTGGTCCACGCTTTCTCTTATGGGAACTTGAAACATAAGTATGTTTAATCTCACCTTCGTGCTCTTTGGCATTATGCTCCGATTCTGGCAAATTCTGCTCTGTTTCTTGCACTTCCTTCTTTGTTTTCTGGACATGTTCCTCCGCTTGCTCTTCTTCCTCCACATGTTCCTCAGCTTGCACTGGTTCCTTCCCAGTACACACGAACTCAACTTCTTCATCTACTTTTTTGGGTTTCTTTGTTAGTTTCCTTCTGTGTTTGTTGTTCTTTGAAAGTCCCATTTCAGTTTACCTGAAACAAAATATTAAAGAAAAAGTTGACTCCATACAAAACAGAACAACAAAACAAACACAGAACAATATGTAAACAAGTGAAAACGAAATAAGCAGACAATGAATGACCAAACAATCAACACAAACACCAACAAAGAGAGAAATAACAAGAAAAAAATCACAGACACCATCAATAAGAATAGTCAATAAGGCTACATGTCACACATATTTGCCTTCACAATCAGATATGGCATTTTCAGCTTCATCAATGTTAACAACCATGTCAATATTTGATGGCAATGGTACAATGTCTGCAATTCCCTCTTGATTATCTTCCTTACTCTATCTTCTAGAAGGACCTCCCATGATAATATACCAATTTGATGACTCATCTTCCTAGAGTAAAAGACTTGCTTCGCTTGAGATGCTAGTATGTACGGGTCACTTGCAAAGGAGGCTTGACTATGATTCATGTTAACAAGTGTAAAAGCATCTTCAATCGTCACTCTATCACCGTTAACGGCCCATTGACACCGAAACGAAGGAACATAGAAGACATTGTAATCCATCAAAAGGACCAATTATTGTGCTATAGTAAGATACCAAATCTACCACTTGTGATGTATCTTTGGCACTAGATCTACAAATTGGCGTAGCCTCATAATAAACCCCACTATTCTGAATTTTCTTATCAACTGATATTGTGTGAAACCTCTCCCCATTAACTATAAATCATGTATATGACCTTGCAGAACAATGTGGATCATAAGCTATCCAATTAAGTCTTTCTCCATGTTCTGTAGAATCAAGAGGCACCTGATAAAGTGAAAATAAGTCAAGCACCAATACAGTAGGCAGAACATAACAAGAGAAATTTGGAAAACAAGTCAGTACATGTTCTTTTAGCCAAGTTGCAAAATTCTTAGTATGCATACTACATAATGTTGACCTATCTCAACGACATTTTCATATGTGTCTTGTAAATACTGTAGATGCTCACTTTTAACAGATTGAAAATCATAATAAATAAATCAAATGGTGGATCATAAAAAAAACGAGTCAATGAAATATTAATATGATACTTACTCTACATAAGGTTTGATGAGAGCCGTGTTTTGGATAATATCAAGATGTGCAACTTTCTTTTCTATTTTACTAAGAGTAACTTTAGTGTCGTAGATATTGGACGACCCTCTAAGATAGAGTTGTTCTCATACTACATGTTTCTATCTATTTTCTCTTGGACATTTGTTGTGTTCTTCAAAAATTCATAGTAAAATCTGATACATTCTTCAGTTAGATAGGACTCAGCGATGCACCCCTCTGGTCTTGCAAGATTTCTTACGAATTCTTTGAGGACTTTCATGTACCTGAAATAAATGCCAGTGTAGATAGGTTAACAAAAGAATGAGTATCAAAGAAACTTGTCATATCTATTGAACCTTTCAAATGGGTACATTCATCTAAAGTGGATGAGTCCACCAAGCCGGGCTTCTCTTCGTAGATGCACAGTCAAAGGGAGCATGAAAAAAAGAAACTTGCAGGGAAAAATATTTCAAACAAACACAGAGTCTCAACAATCTCAGCTTCCATAACCAAAAGCTTCTTTTTATCAATCACTCTCTAACACAATAGACTGAAGAAAGCGCATAACCTAAAAATTGCAATCCAAGGTCCTTTGGGTAACAATCCTTTAAGCGCAATCGGCAGAAGTTGTTGCATTAAGACATGAAAATCAAGTGATTTCAGTTGTGACTTTACAGTCATCCAATGTGAGACCTCTTGAAATGTTAGAACAATATCCATCTTGCCCTTTGAAGTCAAATAGACGCCTGCAAAAGATCTTCTTCTCTGCCTTGGACAAGGACCACGGTCTTGGAGGAAGATATGTTCGTTTACCCTGAATTTTAGGGTGCAAATCCTGCCTAATACCAAGTTCTCCAGATCTTTACGAGCCGAAAGACCATCCTTTCATTTCCCACAGTGCAACAATGTTGATACTAATCTCGCAGCCACATTTCTCTCCACATGTATTATATCTAAGTTGTGCCTCACCGGGAGTTCCTATACATAACAAAACAAAACAAAATTCAAAGTTAAACAAAAAACAGTGACAATGGAAACCATTTAAGCAAATGAAATAAGCATCTTACCTCCCAGTATCGTAGCTTGAGAGGATTGACCTCTTCTTCCATCTCGAGAACTCATCCTCATCTACTTTTACTTCTTCCTCTTCCTCTGATTCACTCGATAAAACCTGACTATCCGAGCATAAATCATCAGAACCCTGAATCCTTATTCTCTTACTTGCATATATTTTGAAGTTTTCAAAATCATTTTTGAAATTTCTCAGGTTTTGAGAAATTTCCTTGCCAATTAGTATTCTTCCAGTTCTCCCTTGTTTATCTTTTCCATCGAACCATTTTCCCCCCTCAAACTATGAGTTGGTGGGAGGCCCTTTCTATGGCACATGTATACATGTTTTCTGCTGAACTTTAGCCACATGCTATATGTATTTTTCCCACATAACGGACACCCCATTTTACCTTTACTTTGCAGCCAGCAAGATTCCCATAAGCTGGAAAATTACTGATCTTCCAAAGCAGCATCGCCTTAAGAGTAAAGGTTGATCAAGTTAGAGTGTCATATGTTAACTCTTTAATGTTCCACAAACATCTTAGGTCTTCAATGAGTGGTTCCAAGTACACATCTATATTGTTACCAGGCTCATGTGGACCAGGAATCAACAATGAATGCATGATGTTCTCCTTCTTCATGCATAAGTTAGGTGGAAAGTTATAGTTTACTAACAAAACATGCTAGCAACTGTACATCGAATTCTTCATGTTGAATGGATTGAATCCATCTGTTGAAAGATCAAGCCTCATGTTCCTTTTTCACCAGCAAATGTAGGGTACTTACATTCATATGATCCTATGTCACTGAATCAACATGGTGACGAAACTTGCAATCACTACTTTTGTTGCTAAAATGTCACCTTAGATCATTGGTCATTTCCTCAGACCAAAACATTTTCTTCAGTCTTGGTATTATGGGAAAGTAACGTAATATTTTATGTGGGACACCTTTCCTCTTCTAACCAATGTGCATATTAGTCTTCCAACTTGAAGCCTAGCATTTTGGAAACTTCTCAAGCTTCTTCAACTTCTTTCTCAATAGGCAGCAATCATTGACACATGCATGAATCTTCTCATAACTCATGTCAAAGGATTTCAAAAATTTCTGCACATCATATAGTGATGTGTAAATCTCTGGTAACATTTCCGGCAATGTCTCTAGCAGATCATTGAATCTCTTGTCAGATCAACAATTTTGAGTCTTCAATCTAAATAATGAAACAATTGCAGGTCTGCAAACGTTGGAGCCCCTCTCTCTTAAGCAGGATGAACTCTTTGTTTCATAATCAAAAGGATAAAAATATAAACAAGTTAAGTCTCTACACACCAACTGAAACAAAACATATATGATTATATTCATTACATGCTTAGATGCACCATTTTTTGTCCACCATTCTATGTTCAACCCTAAATTTCAACCTTTAGTAACAAAAAATACTTTTTAAGTTGTCCTCTGACTGAGACCAAATAACACATAAGTTGTCCTCAAATCCATAAAAAGATCACTAAAATTAGAACAGACAACACATAATTTGTAACTACATGAACAATCAATATACACAGACTTGCTACTTCAATCCAAGACAAAAACATAACGATGTCAATCACACTGTCAAACACAATTAAGAATTCAAAGCATGATACCAAACAAATAAACCAAGCAACATTAAACAAAACGAAAACTTCTTATGAATTTTCTTAAACAAATTGAATCCCTAAACTGTAAATTGAACACCAACTTGAAGATGATTTTGTTATGAATAGAACTCCAAGCAAAAAAGAAATCAAAGCAAAAAAGAAATCAGAGCAAGACAACAACTCTTCGATTTGAGCTCAATTTCGATAAAGATGTCAAAATTTGGACCTTCGATACCTTCAAGATGGAGACGCGGATGTGAATCGAGAGATGTGATGGAGGGGAGAATCGGCGGCGGTGATTTCTGGAGATGGAGATTGGTTTCGAGATTAGGTAATTTCACTGAGTGTTAAATAGAGAAAGAGGGAAAATTGAGAGAGAAGAGAGGGAAACCCCGAATAGAGAGAGGGAAAAGTGAATAGATAAGGGATTTTCACTAAGTGTGTCGCGGAAAAGCTAATTTTAGTTTCTCGCGTACTTAAACTCTATTATAGCATTTATCTACTTGTATCGTACAATAATAAAGTTTTAAAACCACCTACGATAGCAGTTCAGTAAAATGTGCTATAACAATGTGTTATCAATGACAACTTTTTTTGTAGTGAAGGGCCTGCCTTTTAGATTCCTATAAGAGAGCTATGATCAAGCAAATAGATACAATAGAACTTGCACTTATTTGGTTTGAGAGTTGGAACTATTGGCCTCTGAGTTCATATTAGGCGGGGTGGAGTTATTTTTTGCCACCTAGAGTTTTATTGGAAGTTTGAGTGCGCCCTAAAATTCAATGCTTCCATCTTCCGCAAGTCACTTGCGCTAGTTTCAAATTCCCTCGTTCTAGTAGTTAACTATGCCTTCGTTATGGACTCTCCTTCTGGACAACAAACCCCCCCCCCATTAAGTGGCAGTGGGACATGTATATTTATCTATCTCTTGACTCTAAATAGGAGCAGGTTTTAAAAAATATCTTAGAGTGTCTTTCTTAATGTAGAAGGATATGAATGATATTAGATTGGATTTGACTTAAAGAATGTTCGTAGGCTAAAAAGAGAGACTTCTAGGCTAGCTCTCCAAAAATGCTAACATTTTGATTCCAGTCATATCATATTTGTCCTGTTGAGAAGTTTAGTGGATAAACACTAGAGTTGAGTTGCATGAAATAACTGAAAATTCTTGAGATACGGCTCACCACACTTTCTTATTGGCACTCTTTACTTGATGCAAAACAAAAATCAATAGATGTTAAGGGTTTTATTAGGATCAATTCCAAAACTCGAATACCACTAATGAGTATCCAATTCTCGCTTTAATAAACTATCAGATGCTTAACTTTAATTAAATACCAACTCTCGCTGCACATTCAGCAAATCCAACAAGCATTCAACTAAATCCCCAACTCTTGATGCGAATAGGTATTAGTCCAACGTGAATTAAACTCTCATGTCTCTAATTATTCTATGATACTAGGTTCTAGTTAATTTCTCTAGATCCTAGTATTACAAGTCATCCTGATGTAGAAATCTATGAATAACCCTAGCAATCTATAATTATCAGTTTGACAATAAGCGCATGAAATTTCTAAATATAACAAGTGGGCTAATCAGACATGATCAGAGATAACATAATCATAACTGAATAGAATCCATAAATAAATTCACAGAAGTTCCAAAAATATCCCCGAAGGAGTTCTTCTGTCTCCCAATCCCAAAACAAGGATTAGAAATAAAGTGTAGCAAAAACAGCGGCTACAAAATAGTAGATATAGGTTAAAACGCGTTCTTGGATCTTTTGTAAATAATATAAACTTATGAGTCAGACTGCTATTCCAGGAAGTTGATAAAAAACCACCGAGAGCTGATAAGGAGGGGAGTTGTTCGGCACCAAGGTGGTTTCGGTGGACACCATGAATATGTTTGATATATACAATGGATTGACATCAAGCCGACAGCACTGGAAAGCTAATTCAATTCTCTATATTGTGTCAAAATATGAGCTTCATTCATTGGTGGTAAATCTTTGATCCATTGTTAAAATTTTGATGCTTTTGAAAAATTATGCATCTAAAATAGCTACATAATCTCCAAAGTTGCTCAAAACGTACATGAATATGAAAGACTCTTAAAATACTCCAAACATATATAATAGATTCTAACTATGAATTATATCATCGTTCAAAAGTGGTAAAAACATGGTTTATCAACTCCCAAATACTTATCTTTTGCTTGCCCTCAAGCAAACCATAGAATGAAGTTTTGGAAGAGGTTTGAAAACATAGGAACTCACATTTCTTTAGAACCACTGCCATCACCTCTTACAGTGTTGCAAGCCACATCAAATCAGTGTCAACCTTAGAAGGCGCTTCCATGTAATTAGCCTCAGATTAGCAACTTGACTCCAGCCCACAACTCACCAGACATCATTTGACATACCTATCTACTGATCTAAGTTACGAAATAAAAGTGCAGGCTCATCTTGGGAGTATTGATAACAGGAGTCTTACCCAAACAATTATTATTAGGCTGCGATAAATTGTCAGATGCCTAACTCTAATTAAAGAGATGCTAAGAGTTTTATTAGGTTGAATTCTACAACTCAAATATCACTAGTAAGTTATCCAAATCTCGCTGCGATAAACTATTAGATGCCTAACTTGTATCAAATACCAACTCTCGCTGCTCATTCAGACAAACCTTAGATCCAATTTGATATTGTTCAACTAAACTCCACACCAACTCTCACTGCAAATAAGTATTTATTCCAACAGGCTTCGGGTTCCGTTAATCAATCACACTCTCATGTATCTCAATATTCGTATGATCCTAAGTTCTAGTTAATTACTCTAGGTCCTAGTATTAAAATCCATCCTGGTGTAGAAATATATGAATATCCCTACTCATACATGATCAAAGAAAACATAATCATAAACTGAATAAGCTGCATAAAGAAATCCTCTGGAGTTCCAAAAAGACTCCCGAAGGAAATCTTCTCTTCTCTCCCAATCTCAAAAAAATAGTTTAGATATAAAGTGTAGCCTAAACAGTGGCTGGAAAATAGTAGATATATGTTAAAACACGTTCTGATCTCTTTTTGTAAATAATATAAACTTATGGGCCAAACTGATATTCTTGGAAGTTCAAAAAACACATGGGGAGCAGAAAAGAAGGGGTATCATTCTACCCCAAGGTGGTGTTGGTTGACACCATGCTATAAGCTTGACAATTTCCTCTTGCGCGTCAGATAGACCACTCCTCAGTAAACGAGCATGATGTTTGATTTAGACCATGTATTGACCTCAAACCGTAATTATTGAAAAGCTAACTCAAATCTCATCTTGTGGCAAAATATGAGCTTCATTCGTCTGTGGTAAGTTCTCCATCCACTGCTAAGCTTATGATGCATTTACACAGTTCCGCGTCTCAAGTAGCTCCAAAATATGCAAAGTTGTCCAAAACATACTTGAACTCGAAATAACTCTAAAACGACTCAAAAGATATGTAATAGACTCTAAATAGGAGTTATATCATGGTCAAAAAGTGGTAAAATCCTTGGTATATCACTCAACAAGTTCTTGAGGAAGCTAAAGTCACGTGTCTCTACAAGTTTCCAAGGCTATGTACCTTCAAAATTTCCTATGAACCAGGAATTCCAAGGAATGGAGTCAAGGTTATGCGTCTCCACAAGCTTCCAAGGAAGTAGGTCAAAGGCCACGTGCCTTCATAAACTTCTAAGGAAGACACAACCAAGAGGAAGAAGGGGAAATGAATTAAGCGTTAACCAAGGGGAGAGCTGACATAACCTATTTATTACCAGTTTAGGCCATGTTATAGGTTCTATTTGGGGTATATTATGTGTGTCTACGCTATGTTTTGGAGTATTTACCGGTCCAAGAAAGTATTGGAGATACTTGGAGCTTTTAGAGCATTTAGAGGAGAAGAATTTGTAACTGATCATTCAAGGAGTCGAAGTACAAGACAGTCGTCGATCGACGACACAACCTTGGAGTCGACCAATGTTAAAAGACCACGTTCAACCGATGCTGCACACTTTCCACCGATCGACGTCCAAATCACAGACAACCGATTCAAAGCCCAAGTTAGAGACAAATGACAAAAATATCCTGGACGAGTTTTGACCTAAGTTTTAGTGTTTTTATATTTATGCTTATGTATTGAGAGACAAGCCGGTGTGCATGACGTACAAAGTTTTGTGCACAAGGAGCTTTAGTTTTCTATTATAGTTATAGGGTTTTTAGGAGAGAAGATTCATAACTCCTTAGCGACATTTGAATTGGAATCCAATATTCTATCTATGCATTATATTTAGACTATTATTCTTTCTTTAATTATGTTTGATTATTATTTATCAACTAGATTTAGGGTTGAATGACAACAATCATGGATTAGCCTAAAAGTAGGATTGCTAAGTTAAGTTACTATCCATCAATTGAGTTTTGCTTCATGCTTGCATTATAGAGTAGCTAACTAGGATCTCCAAAGTATGACATGGACGACTACGAGAGTAGGTTCTGTGCCTGAATAGACTCCATTGAACTAAGCTGTTAGGCACATGCGAGAGCTGATCTAATAAGTCAGGTGGACTTATAAAATCGCGTTCACACTTACTTCTGATTTCAAAATCAATTGACATCAGGCCTTAGCCATCGATCGATGGTCTTTCCGTTTGCTCGCATACGAGAGTTGGAGTTAAAAGTGTCTGAATAGTTAATATTTGAGTTCTAGAATATTTACATTTCATTGCTTCCTATTCCCTATAATTCATTAAGCTTGAAACCCTATATCTAGCATATTTACATTACATCTGGTTAGTTTATTATCATATTTTCATATTCGCACTATTAGAATATTTCCATATTGCATCGCCACTTCTTGATAAAGAATATTTCCTTAATTGATTATTAACCATTAATATATATTTTCACCTAGCTTAGTCTTTAGAAATAAGAAATCTATTGTGTGTCATTTCTCTCTTTGGATTTGATCCCTAAGACTACACCTGATCTCTCTTGGCAAGAGTATTATTTGTGTGTTTAAGATTATGGTTTGATAGTTAATCGTTTAGGATATTTCTACCCTGCTAGAACAATAAAACACACCATGTAAAATTTTGCGTCGTTGCAGGAGAGCATTGATCGCCATTAGATTTAATTTTTATGATTTAGTCTAGGTTTGTTACTACTTTTCAACTTACTAATTTTTCTTTTCCTTTTTTTTCCAGGTACATGCAAAGAAGCACCTGAAGAAATAAAGGACAAGAACTGATATTCTCTGACCCCGACAAACTCGAACGTACGATCCGCAAAGAAAGACGACAAGCATCGATCGACAGAACCTACACCGTGTCGACCGACACTTCTTTACAGACATCATTGACCGACATCAGAACTCGAGCATCGACCGACACTGATCACATAGTACCAATCAAAAGAAACTTACCCACATCAATCGACATAAGAAGACGAGTTCAAATTGTTGCGACTTTAATATTGACTCAGGATGAGAATGGAAACCTGCATGACCTCGATGGTCTTCTGCGTAATGCAGCATGTCAAAAGATAGACGATCAGGGGACTGTAATCCCTTATACAAAAGCAGAAGCAGACGCTGCAGCAGCTCAACTTGAAGCTAATGCCTAAGTTTCTCAGGGAATACTGGCTAACTACAACCGTCCATACTAGTTCTACGCCAACAGATCCACCTTTCGTCCTCTAGCTTTTTAGAGAAACGGTTTTGAAATCAAGCCCACTTTCTTTGGACTTCTAGAGCAGACACCTTACCATGGGTTACGACATGAGCACCCTATGGATTATCTGGAGTTATTTGAGGATCTAGTGACTGCTTCAAAGCCAATGGAGTTCCCAAAGACTATCTCTTTTGTAAGCTTTTCAAGTACTCACTTGCTGGAGAAGCTTCATATTGGTTTAAGCAGTTACCACCAGGATCCTTGACATCTTGGACTGACATCAAGAACTCTTTAATGCGTAATTTCTTTGATGACTCAAGGGCAGAAGATCTGAGGAGCGATATTGCTACTTTTTCACACGACCCTTTAGAATCTTTCAGAAACTCCTAGATCAGATTCAAATCATACCAGAGAGATTTTCCACATCACGGGTTCAACGAAGTGCAAGTTCTCAGAACTTTCGTTAGAGGTATTGGATTACAGTATCAAATGGCTTTGGACACAGCTAGTGAAGGAAATTTCAGCACTAGGAATCATGAAGAAGCTACAAGACTGATTGAGAATCTGGCATCCAGCAGCAGCACCAAGAACACTTACTTTGAAAGGAAGAAATCAAATCCAGCTTTGAGCAAGGAGTATGTTGAAGAGGTCAAGGCAAAACTGGATAGTGTTCAAAAATTCCTCAGGAAGCAGGTCACTTTTGCAGAAGTAGAAGCAATAGAATCTAGAGATGATGAGACTGAAGAAGAGGATTCGAACTACATTGATGGGAATGGTTTCCAGAGATAATGAAATCAAGGTTTCAACAGGAATTCCTATGGGAATGGTCAAAGGAGCAACTTTAATCAGGGATCACAGTGAAAACTCTTCAACAACAACATAACTTATGGATCTTCCTACTACCAGAATCCTCCTCCAGAAGCTCAAGAAAGCAAGATCGAAGCAACGGTTGATGGAGTTTTAGAGGGAAAGCATAAGATGACTATAGATTTCAACGGGAAGATAGATGGGATGTACCTCAACCTCAACACCAAGTTCAGAAATCTCGACACCCATGTGAAGAATCTGGAGAATGAGGTGCTGCAAACAAGTGGAACCATTAGGAGGCATGAGAGCTTGACCAATGAGAAAATAGAGGCTGGATAGAAGTACCACGTCAATGCATTGATTGAAGATGATTTATGGCAGGAAGTTAAGAGGGAGAAGCTCCAAGAAAGAGATTTTTGTGTGGAAAGTTCCGTGTCATTCGGCAGTTCACATTGGTGTTGATCGAGACCAAGAAATGAGCATCAATCGACAACAATCCCTTCCGTATCAGTAGCTTCGTGTGAATCGACTAACGTCGATCGTCACCATCACGAAAAAATCAACCGATAGAGAGATATAAGTATCAATCGACAATGCGACCTGAGCATCGATCTACAGATGAGAAAGCCGGTTTGACTGCCAAGCATCACTACGAATTTGATTCTGCGTCCAGACGTGACGGTTTTGGAACAGAACACTAACACATATGAATCTATGGATATTGATAGAGAAGATGAGGGACACTCCAAGAGGAAGCAAAAGATCCACAAACATCAACTCACAGAAGCCAATGAGAAAGATATGGATAGCTTTGTCAAAAACGTTTTCAAAATTTCTTTAGATACTCCTTTTAATGTAGCTTATTATAATCACAGGTTGTGGATTTTTTCAGGAAAACAAGGGAGAAAGACGCTGATATAGAGATCATGTTCAATCATCTCAGAGAGAAGATGAAATATAGGACTTGTCTAAAGAAGAAAAATTGATCCTAGGAAATTTGTGGTCCCAAGCTTCATCAAGGGAAACAAATACCCCAATGCCCTCTATGATATTAGATCATCGGTGAGCATTATGCCAAAAACTATGGCAAAGGATCTGAACCTGAAAGTGGAACCTTCCAATGATTCTTTCACATTTGTAGACTGCTCAAAAGTGTATTCAGGAGGGACGGTAAAATACAGATTAACAACACCCTAGTCTCAGTAGACTTCCACCTGATGGACATCAGGATATATTGGAATTCTTCACTACTAGTTGGGAGAGCATTCATGGCAACCGTGGGAGATATATGTGATATGATATTAAACAGGTTGTATCTATCTCTAATTGATCAAAATATTTTCTATGAACCTGTCAAGAATAAGAGCAAGGGCTACTCTGATTAAATTGAGTAACGATGCAGAAATTGTGCCCACATGCTTTGGTGATTATGATTTCAATGAAGTTTCAAAATATGGAGCATTGATCGATACCCATCCCAGACAATCGATCGACACATTTGCAGTTCAGCAATCGGTGGACACCCACCCTTTGTTATCGAGCGACAGCCCTACTCCAGAACTGATAAACAAATGCCAGCGTACCTCGAGTATGACAAAGATTACAGAGAAGAAGAGATAATCAAGTATTGTGGTATTGCTATGGAAGAGGCTGGTGTCTATCAAATTTCCCATCGACTCAAGAAATCGACATCGATCGACGGTCAGCTTATGCCATCGATCGATACTGATCTATCAGCAGAGCCCGAAATAGATTCAGCTGCAGAATGCGAGAAGGAATACGGTATCTACAACCATATGAGTTTGGCATCATGAGAGATCCAGGCGTTCACGCAAGAGCTATGGATGGCAGACTACTAAATGTCACGAGAGAAGACGTAGCAGATATACTTGCGATGGCTAATGGAGCTGGAAACCTTTTCGGACAACAATTTGGTTATCGAGCATCGATCGACACACGTCCGACATGCTAAGGATACAATGAAGCTTGCGAAGAATACAATGAAGACTAGGTAAAGGAAGAGTTGATTGAATATTGCGACCTAGCATCAGAAGACGTTTGCTGGGTGATGAACACGAATTTGGATAATCGAGCATTGATCGACGACATCTATTGGCCATCGAACGACATCAGACAAGAACCAAAACACGAACTTGAAGCAGAAGATATAGATATAGGTCATCTTAGACCGGGTGAGTTCAGAATTTTCAGAGACCCAAAGGGATGTGCACGGGCTCTTTATGGGAGAATCCTACATATATATTTTAGGAGGATGTAGCAGATGCCCTTATTATGGTTAATGGATCGGGTACTTTATTTGAACAACAACAACAGCCATCGATTGACTCACAACTTACAACGTCGATCGACGTTGAGGAGCAGAAGAACAAGACGATCTGTAATATTCCATAAACTTCCAAGCATCCTATATTGATTGACGGCATCCATCGAGCATCGATCGATATCACCTTTCCGGAGGTACACGGACTTCATCCTTCCAATGCCTATATTCTGCACAATACATCGATTGGATCAACCCACTATCGATTGACTGGCGTTTCGAGCAAGGTACGAGAGGTTTTGATGCTAAGGGCAAAAGACTTTTCCATTGGGAAAAGAAAGATAAGTATGGCATCTACATAGATGAGAATGGTAATGCACGAGCTACAGATGGAAGAGTAGTGAATGTGCAAGTTGAAGACATCAGAGCAGTTCAAGAGAGAGCTGATATGTTTGAGCAGAGCTACATATGTTTACCAAAACATGCAGAAAAGATCGCTAAGTCTAAAAAGAATCAAAGGACATACAACAGAGCAGAGATTGATGATATTGTGCATGAGATCTACAGAGCTCAAGAGATGTCACTGGATGATTTCTACATGAGGCTGGATGATGTCTACTATCCTATAGACAATTGCCTCACCAGTTGACCATACGCATGGATGAGATGAAACAAGATTTGGATATTTTTCAGAGACAGCATGTGATTGGGGCAGACGGACTGGCATCGATCGACGGCAACACCAGACCACCGATCGACACTGAAGCCAACGGATAGAAGACCGCAGCAGAAACGCAATTGGAAGATAGATTCGATGAGATTGCTTTTTCTCAGAGCCTGATGTAGGAAGATATTCCTCAGAAATTGGAGGATATATCAGAGACTCCAGCTGCCATACTTGGAATGCTACAGCTCAAGATTGAGAACCTACAAAGGAGAATGCATTCAATGGAGGTTGCTAGAGAGGTTATAAGGTATGAGAAAACCAGAGGAGATGAGGCACTAAGGAGCTTTATTAGTACAAGGCTTTAGAAGAGCAAAGAAGATGTAGACACTTGTTTTCCAAGTGTTGATCCACCTCCATACTAGTAAGAGAATTCACAACGTCGATCTTAAGACTATTACCAAGCGCTGAGTGGGAAGCAACCCACTGTTTAGTAAGTCTTTAATTCGTTTTTAGTTATACTACTATTTTTTGAGCGTTACATTTTTTTGTAGACTGTTTGAGTCCACCATCGATTGACACCATAGAGGCACCATCAGTCGACAATGGATCGCGACCATCGATCGACCCCTCACGCCTACCATCGATTGACACTCCCTTATAGAGAGAGGTATCGAGTTTTATACTTACACTATTTACTTATGATTTGATTTTTCCTAACCAATCGGGACAGATTACACTTGGGATAGTGTAATTTAAGTATGGGGAAGTTCGCTAATCCTATTTACTATATATATAAGTTTATCAAAAAGGTTTTATTGAGCCAAGAAGGAGACTAGGATCAAGATTTATTATTGACTTACCACACTTTAGCACCATTCTTAGAAGGTTGTTTGCAGAGATTACTAGAGATATCAAAGTGGATCATCCTGCCACTATATCACACTCGCTTAGAAAGTTTGAAGGAACCGAAGCTGATTTCCAACACTAATCCTGACATTATTTGCTTGCTTTGGGGCTTGGTATACACTGGATCAGATTCCTTTTGCAAGTCTGTAGGTACAAGTCATTGCTCCTTTGGTTCATTTCTCTCTCTCTCTTCAGCATCTACCTAAAAGATTAAAAGATTGAGATGACTTCCCAAAATGCAAAGGGGTAGCTACATTAACGATGATCCTATTATTCTAATTTGGAGGAACGATCACACATCGGAAGCTAGGGATAGTACATTACCGATGACCCCACTATTCACCTACAACTTTGCCCAATGTAAAGCATGTACTTTTATTTTATGCAAAGAAATGAAATTAGTAGAGAGATGAGTCAAACTAGTATTTGCTAAGTTTTTGGTAGACTGGATCTGGTTTCTATACTAGGATATGGTATATAAAGTTTCTTTGTGATTGACTTAATAGGATGTGGTTGCAACAAAGTAGGGTGACAATTATACTTAGACATTATGTGAGTCTCCACTTTTCAAAACCTCTTTCACATGCTTGCTTTGCTTGAGGACAAGCAAAAGGTAAGTCCGGGGGAGTTGGTATAGCCTATTTATTACCAGTTTTAGGCCATGTTATAAGTTCAATTTGGGGTCTCTTATGTATGTCTAGGCTATGTTTTGGAGTATTTACAGGTACAAGAACGTTTTAAAGATATATGGAGATACTTGAAGCTTTTGGAGCATTTAGAGGAGAAGAATCCGTAACTGATCATTCGAGGAGACGAAGTACAAGACAGTCGTTGATCGACAACTCAACCTTGGCATCGACCGATGTTAAAATACCAAGGTCGATCGATGCTTGACACTTGCCATCGATACGTCCAAATCGCAAACAGCCTATTCAAAGACCAAGTTAGAGACAAATGATGAAAATGCCATGGACGAGTTTTGACCAAAGTTATAGGGTTTCTATATTTATTCTTATGTATTTAGAGACAGGCCGGTGTGCATGAAGTGCATAATTTTGTGCACAAGGAGCTTTAGTTTTCTATTATAGTTCAGGGTTTTTATGGGAGAAAATTCATAACCCTTTAAGAAGATTTGTTTTGGAACCCCAGTATTTTATCTATGCATTATATTCAGACTATTGTTCTTTCTTTAATTATGTCTGAGTAGTTATTAAATAGATTTAGGGTTGAATGACAACAATTATAGATTATCCCAAAAGTAGGATTACTAGGTTAAGTTAATATTCATCAATTGAGTTGTGCTTCATGCTTGCATTCTAGAGTAGCTAACTAGGATCTCGAATGTAGGACACGGACGACTAAGAGAGTAGGTTATGTGCCATAGTAGACTCCATTGAACTTAGGCGCATGCGAGATATGGTCTAAAAGTATGGTGGACATGTCAAATATCGTTCACACTTCCTTCTGATTTCATCGTCGATCGACATCATGCCTTAGCCGTCAATCGATGGTCTTTCCTTTTGCTCGCATACATGTGTTGGAGTTAAAAGTGACAGAATAGTTAATATTTGAGTTCTAGAATATTTACATTTCCGTGATTCATATTCCCTATAATCCATTAGGCTCGAAACCCTAGATCTAGTATAATTACATTTACATCTGGTTAATTTATTAGAATATTTCCATATTTGAATTATTAGCATATTTCCATATTTGAATTATTAGCATATTGCATCTCTCTTTCTTGATTAGGGAAATTTCTTTAATTGATTATTCTCAACTAATATATATATTTACCTAGATTAGTCAGTAGAAATAAGAAATATATTGTGTGTCATTGCTTTCTGTGGATTGTATCCCTAAGTACTACACATGATCTCTCTTGGCATATTATTTGTGTTTTAAGATGGGTTAATTTAATAATTAATTGTTTAGGATATTTATACTCTGCCAGAACAATAAAATACATCATGTCAAGAACGCCTCAACAAATCCCATTAACTTACCCACAAAAAGGGGATTCAAGACGAAGAGACAAGTCAATAAATCACATCCACAAAACGCCGAGAGTGGCTTACCGAGGAGGGAGCAGAGAACAGCCAGAATGAGTCATTAAATGACATCACAAAACACGGATAATGGCTCACCCAAATGAGATCAGAGAACAACCATAACGAGAACATCACCTACATAAGAAGGAAGTCCAAGAAATATATGCAAAGAAACATTTATGGATGATCAACAGCAAAAATGGACTAATTATCTCCTAGTATGGAAAAGAAAACGATAACCCCTGCATATGAAGAAAGAGTACTTACTCCAATGCATAAATCATCTCTAATATACTTACTCCTACATCCTACATAGGAAGTGAGGGTGCTTAATCCACTGCAGGAAGAATCATCGTAGCCATGTCAACTCCTGATATGTAAACAACTTTTCCAGCTCTTGACAGGGTCAATTCATGCCTCCGATTCAATTTGGAATAAGGTCCATATGAGATAATGTCAACCCCAGCTATCCAAGATGAATGATGGAGACGTATTGTTGACATAATCCAAGGACGTGGAGCGTATCGTACTGGTGAGAGAAGAAAGAAGCAAGCACTACCATGTGTGCTCAATCAACACAGAGATTCGATACAGTCATCCAAAAAAGCTAGCTCAACATTAGTTATATAAGCAGGAAGTTATTACTTTACTTCCAAGCTCATCCGATCTTGGTGGTAGTATCACTATTTTGAAAAACAATGCTCCAGAAGCCAGAGTTTGAAGAGTAAAAGTTAGAGTTCGCCAATATCCTGAAACCTCTGGGTTTAAAGATTATAAATCTCAGAACATTGGGGTTTGAAGAGGATAAATCCTAGAATCTCCACATTTCAAGAGGATAAATCTTAGAACCTACGGGTTTCATGAGGATAAATCCCCTAACCTACGGGTTTCATGACGATTTATGCCATAATTTCGGTGTTTCAAGAAAATATATCCAAGATTTTGGAGTGCCAATATGGAAATCCTTGAAACCAGCTAAGAGTATCCGGGACTGCAGGACCAAGCGTGCCACAGATCTCTGACGACTAGGAAGCTGTCTTATAGAGCATGAAGACATTTTGAATGGCTCCACAAAAAGGCATCAAATGCAATCACGACTATGACCCACATCCAATCAACATCGAGAGTGGTCCACCTCCTGAGAACAAAGTGCGATGTCACATTAAGTCAATACAACCTCTAGATTTGATATAGCAAATAATAATACACCTCCGGATCATGAAAAGGAATTCCTTAGAACCTCTGACTTCGCAAGGATAAAATCTACATATCGTCCAGGATCAGGGCACTAATTATGTGGAACCTCCAGGTTCCCAAGGATAAAACCTAAAAATCTTCTGGGATCAGAACAATTTCTTTAGAACATCCGCGTTCAAGAGAGGAATTGACATGAACTCTAGGTTCCTATGCAAACTACTTAAATATCTCAGGGTAATGCTGCAGAGACTCAGCCCCCACGCTTCAACGAAGGGTCCCATTCTTCCTAAAAGGAAAGAGAAAACGCATAGTATTCACTCGACTGCTAACTAGTATGGAACTTCTCCTACCTACAGTCTGGGTACGTCCCCAAAAGACCAAGCAGAAAGATAAAATAAAAGAGGAACGATACTGCTTCATTAGGGAGAAGCTGTTCAGAAGATCCTTCTCCAGCCCATATCTAAGCCTAGGCTCATAAAAACAATAAAATAAAGTACTCTCTGAAGTAATATATAAAATTCTCTTGCTTGATATGGGCATGTACCATTCGGATCAGGCAAACAGGTGGGTACTTGCCATCAAGGCCCTGTGCTAAAAATATGGGCCACGTAAATCACTGTAATGGAAATATGTGATCAAATCACGAAAGATCATACAATCTCATATTGTTCTGTGCCTGAACAACCTAAGTAACAATAAGTCTCCTTTGACTACTCACAATGAGATGGCTACTACCGGGTTTCTAAGTGGTTCAAGCTAGAAGAACCATAAGAACACTGAAGAAGCGACGTCATACTCCTACTAGTTATAATCGTGCTAAGAGCTATGACTCTGGTCGAGTAGAAGTGCACATGTAATCTCTAGACTTCACCCTTGAAATCAAATGATAAGGGGCAGACTTCTTGGGATAACTAATTGAGGGATTCACTACTCCTGCTTCTGAGCATGACGTTGACCTTCGATTCCTGCCTAGACAAATTTTGGCTTCAGAGCGGGGTTCCTTCCTTCCTTTAACATGGAATGTTTCTACTAAGGGTAGATCTTTCCATATTTAGGGATATGGAAGGATCTAACTGAGATCCGGCTACTAGGATGTATAAAAGGGATTACCAAACCTTGTGATCTTGCGCATAAGTGGAAAACCCACAAAATATGACACATGAAAAATATTTAACAATCGCAGGAATGGGCTATCACAAGCCATAGTATACAGTTAAATATAGTAACTCATGCCCGGAAGCTCAAGAGCCTACTCCCATGCAGGAGACATGGTACGAAAATGCAAAGTACAGCCTGAGAATCTTACACATTTACTCTTAGCTAGGGAGCATATTACTTAAAATGCAAGGTATGGCCGAAGAAACTTATACGCTTACTCTTAGGCACGGAGAATACTACATAAAAAGCAAAGTACTGCCTGAGAAACTTAGACATTTACTCTTAGGAAAATAGCATATTCCATAAAATTCAAAGTACTACATGAGAACCTTACACGCTTACTCTTAGGCAAGGAATACATAACATGCAAATTGCTGCGTAGAAAGCTTACACACTCATTCTTACAAAGGGAGAATCATAAGAAACATGCCAATTCTTGAATCACATGACCCATAAGTACAAATTCATGGTATCGTATCCAAAATGAGATTTTGTAAAGGGAGAAAATCTACACACTTCCATACAAGTGGCGCAGCCATCAAAATGAAGCAAAAGGTATACAACTACGGCTAAATCGGCCCACGCAAGCCTGAGTATGCTGTCAAATATACCTACTTCTTGCTTAAAGGCCACATGCCAAATCTATGTTGGAAACCATCGTACGTAACGTGCATATTCATGTGTCAAAATTCTAAGTGCTAGACAGAACGCATGAAGCATGAAGTATGCTTGTAAAATAATGTAAGCAAACCTCAGGTTTTATACATGGAGTAAAATGTGCAAAGTCCGGACCACGGGAGCACCCTAATTCTTTGTTAATACATACATTGAATGTAGTAAGACTGGCACCTGAGTAACTAATATACCATGCTTTTTACCAATTTTAGGACATGGTATAACTCCTTTATAGAGTCTTTATATTATTGTCTGAGCCTTTTTTGAGGTCTTTTCAGGTTTAGGCACGTTTTCGAGAATTATAGAGATCATGGAGCCATTTGGAGATGAAAGAGAAGAAAACCCTTAGTTGTGAAAGAAAACAGAAGTTAGAGTCAATATTTGGAGAGACTGTCGATCAAGACCTCCTTGGTGTCGATCGACACGAAAGCTGTTTGACATTGCCGACATAAGTTTTCAGAATTGCACTTTTGGCCTTGAAGTTTCCCTATTTGCAAAAAGACTCCTAGAGGTGATTTAATCTATATAATCTATTTTTTATCCACTGTTTATGTTATCTGATATAGCCTATTTATTACCAGTTTTAGGCCATGTTATAGGCTCTATTTAGGGTCTATTATGTGTATCTAGACTATGTTTTGGAGTATTTACGGGTCTAGGTACTCATTGGAAAGAATTGGAGCTTTTGGGGTATTTTGGAGCATTTAGGATGCTCAGCCAGAAACTCAAGTGGATTCAGTTTATTAATGAAGCATCGATCGACGTGACACATTGTGCGCCGATTGAAAGCCAAGTCGGTTGCGAGATTAATGAAGACCAGAGAAATTACAAGTTTTACCCAGGAGTTTTATCATTTGCAAGACAAGTCCCTGGCCAAAATTTAGACCTTTTTTTAGGGTTTTCTATCTTAGTTTTGAGGAGGCGGAGAAAAGAAAAGAAAAGAGTTGTCTTCTAAGAGAGTTCTAAGAGCTAAGAGTTGAAACAACTTGCTACATCTATTGGAGAGAGAGATCTCATCATCATTACAAAGAAGATCTTGAACTCCTTATGTTTCTACTCAACTATTTAATGCAATTCATTCGGACTTTACTCATGTTCTTTATTTCTATGTCTGACTAATTCACCATTAAATTTAGGGCTCTTCAATGGTAGTAATGTATTGTTGATTTAATAGAATTGTTTGGCTAATCTTCTTGGTTCTCTGTTTAAGTTGCTATTAATGCTAAGTTGAATTTGATCACCTCAATCTTAGAAGTTAGGGTTCCATAGCGCAAGCGAGAGCCTGGTTATGACCATGAACCTATCATAAACAATCTAAATAACTGGTAACAAACAAGAGTTGAATTGGAAGTTTAGAGAAGCCCATCAAACCGCGTAACCAGTACTGTTTAGAAAGAGCACCGGTCGATACAGACTTATGGTCACCGATCGACACTCTGTCGAGATGCGCGAGAGTGATCTCCTAAACCCTAAGGTTTGAGTTCAAGAACGGTGCTTAATTAAAATCCTAGAAATCTTAATATGCAACACCTGATCTTACATGGGAATTTTCCCTAAGTCTAATCCCTTATTTTAACCTTCAGAAACCAAATCAATCTTGAAATCGCTTTTTTATTATTATTATTTATCTAGCTTTAATTCGAAAGCAATAAATCTATTGTGAAATCTTAGAGTCTATGTGGATTTGATCCCTAAGTACTACATTGAGCCTCTTATCTGAGAGAGTAAAAGTGGGAAATAGGGTTAATTTAAAAGTGAAATAAAACCCCACATCAAATTTGGCGCCGTTGCCGGGGACTCTTTCTTATTACCATTAGATTTCGTTTAGAACACTGTCTAGATTTTTACTTTACTGTTTACTAAATTATTCTTTCCCTGATCCTTTGACACATGTACTTAAAGAGGAGAGAATATGGATTCAGGAAAACAAGAATCAATCGACGGATCTCATCCGGAATTGATCGACGCGAGTCCACTATTGTCGGCCAAAACCCTTCCATTGCCATCAATCGATACAGATCAGCTGGAAGCAGGTAAGTACGCCTTTACTGATTCAGATAATAAGAATGTAGTCTTCATAGAACCAATGAACAATAAAAGAAATGAAGCAAGCCAACTCATTAATCATCAGGGGGCTGCAATCCCTGATCAATTCAATAAATCTCCAAAGAGTGAGATAAAGCATGAATTGCCAATGCTCGAATACCTAAACCACAGCAGAACCTATTCCAATAGGTCAGAAATTTGATTGTCAGAGAGCCATACAGGAAGCTCTGAGCTTGACATCGACTTCCTAACTATGGCGCACAAAAATAAGTTTAGTGGTTTTCCTACTGAACACCCGAACTATCACATCGAGATGCTAGAAGACATGGTGAACTGCAATTTCAATCACTGTAAACATTTTCATTTTTCCCTTGAAGGTGACACCATGAGGTGGCTGAACCAGTTACCACTAAGATCCCTGAATTGTTGGAAGATATTTGAAGCGCCTTCATCAATCACTTCTTTGACGACGAGAGGTACTGGGGACCAAGAAGACAAATATCCACATTCATTCAAGGTAGTCGCGACTCTTTTAAAAATGCCTAGGCGAGATTCAATAGCTACCAGCTTTCATGCCCTCACCATGGATTCTCAGAACCCCAACTGGTCAACACTTTCTATAGAGGACTAAACCTAGACTATCAAACCATGCTTGATACAGCCAGTGAGGGGAAATTTGGCACCCAAAGCCTTACAAATGCTAAAAAGTTGATAGAGACCATAACTTTAGGTAGAACTTTTGAAAAGAGAGACACTGAAACGAAGGAATCGACAATGCTCGCAGAGGAGAAGGCCTCAATCCGAGTTAGAAAAACTCAGGCATCAATTGCGGCCCATCTGGACGATGCTATTTCTCCTGACTTTGAAAAGCGAACTGAGTTTTCTGATGTGATGAGTCTGAACAACCAACGATTTAGGGAATGCACTAGCAATTTCACAACCAACTACGACGCCACCGTGGACAGACACGAAAGAAGTTCAAAGTCAAGGATGAATCAAGTCTTCACAAGATATCGTAGAATAGCCGCCGACCTCAATGAGAAGTTAGATCTGACATACTAAGAGATGACGGAAAAATTCAAAACTCTAAGCGAGCACATTAAGAGGATAGACAGCCAAGTTGCGAATAACGCTATGTCTACCAAGAAAGAGGACGGATTCATGCCTGGTAAAACGGACGCTTACCCCATGAGCTATTGCAATGTCATGGCTTTATGAAGAGGTAGAAAACTCACCCCTGGCATTAAAGAAAGAATCACTATTGATGAATTTACGGAAATCACGACAGAGGAAAAAGAAAAAATGTACCCCGTCTCGCTCGCAACTAACGAGCAAATTCCCGAAATCGCTCCCGAAACTGAAGAATTGGACCAGACTAACGACCTTGAGGAATTATTCAATAAACAAAAGGAAAAGATCACAGAAGTAGGAAACATTGATCGACACCCGTTACCGACAATCGAGCGACATCCCGAACCTATAATCGATCAATAATTTGAAGCGAGAAGCGATCGACATTCTGATCCAGAACCAATCGAACCGGTTAGAACAAGGGTCTACCAAGCGAATGCCCCCTTTCTTCCATAAATTGCAGCAGAAAATGAAACAGCTAGATAAAGCAATATGCAAGAAAGCATTTGACAAAGTAATCATTGAGATGCCGCTAAGCGATGCCATTCACATCTCGTTTGCTATTAAGCAGTACGTGAAAGATTTGCATGGAGAGGATTCCATGAATCAGAGCACTGCATGATGATGGTATCCGAAGAAGTTAGTGATGAGAGATTCCATCAGGTAGTTTTTTTTCTGGAATGCACTATGGCGATGAGATATTCTAAAGATCCCTCTGCGATTTAGGCTCTAGTGTAAACATGATGCGTTATTCAGTTGCAGTCACCCTTGGGTTAACTCAATTTCAACCTACCAGAGTCACTCTCGTTTTAGCTGATAGATCCACTAGAATTGCGGAAGGCGTACTTGAGGACGTGGCCGTACGCATTCATGACTGCGATATACCTTTAGATTTCATACTGCGTAAATACGAGCAAGAAACCCAGAAACCCAATTATTTTAGGGAGACTTTTCCTAGCCACTGCCGGAGCAATCATTGATGTCAGAGGAGGGCGTATATGCCTCAACATCAGGAACATACCGATATTCTTTGACATGGAACAAATAATAAAACAGCCTTTGATAGACGGTCAAATTTACCAAATCAAGTATCTCTCCGACCTAGCAAAAGAATCATTTATGGTTATGTGCTCAAACTAACCTCTCGAGAAAGCAATTACATCTCCTAAAGGGGACATCTTTGCGATATATGATCGGAATGAAGACAATACAAGGTTGATGGATGCCAGAGAAGAAGTCTTAAATATCGGTGCTGGAGAACTTTATCTATCCACCCCAGTCGATCGACAGCCCGATATAACCATCGATCACAGACAGCCGATTCAAAGACCAAGTTAGACACAAATGACGAAAGTACCCTGGATGACTTTTGACCTAAGTTTTAGGGTTTTATATTATGCTTATGTATTGAGAGTGAACGAAAGTGTGCCGGTTTGCCTGTGTGCAAGGTGTGCACAAGGATTTTTAGCTTAGAGGTTTTTAGGGGAGAAGATTCATAACTTCTTAGGAAGATTTGTACTGGAACCCGAATATTTTATCTATGAATTATATTCAGACCATTGTTCTTACTTTAATAATGTCTTAGTAGTCATCAATTAGATTTAGGGTTAAATGACATCAATCATGGATTAGCCCAAAAGTAGGATTGCTAGGTTAAGTTTATATCCATGAATTGAGTTGTGCTTCATGCTTTCATTCTAGAGTAGCTAACTAGGATCTCGAAAGTAGGACATCGACGATTACGAGAGTAGGTTCTCTGCCAGAATATACGCCATTGAACTAGGCTGTTAGGCGCATGCGAGAGCTCGTCTAATAATTCTGGTGGACTTATCAAATCTCGTTCATGTGGAAACCAAAATTCCCACTGTCGTTTTCCGTTGAATTAGGAACATAGGGTAAACTCTAGTTTCCCAGAAGTCCTGGATATCTGCTAAACTTCACGCCAATCAGTCAGAATACGAATTAATGATCGAAAAGTAAAGTAAGTATCGAAAAGAAAACAAATAGATGTCTTATTCCAAATTTTCATATGAGCATTTTCAACAGGATATGAGCCTTTGATATGAGAGCTGTCGGCGAGATCCCTAGTTCTAACAACCTATGCCTGCAAAACCCTAGTTAAGTCGCAACTCGAATAACAAAAACGGAAAAATTAACTAAATGCTCTAAGTGCTAAGCTATGTTTGCTCTCAGTGCAGATTTTCGTGTGTCCCTTGCATCATCACCCTCGAAGTCCTTATATACTCCTCTAGAGGCGGTTTACTCTTTCCTCTTCTGCCCTTGGTCGAATTTATCGCTTCATGGAAATATTCATTTTTTTCCTGGATCTTCATGATTATCTTTGGAAACTTAACATTTATCCTCCGATCTTGACATTTATCTTCCAAAATTAACATTTATCCCTTCCTGCAAAATAAAAGATAAACAGTCAAAAAGTTTGGGCTCGATTTTGGATAAAATGGCGACTGGGCCTTTAGCCGAGTTTTAGAACTTCTTGGGCCGTTTTATGACTTAGGCGTTTTTATGATTTTATCAAAAGAGCATTCCTAAAACGACGTCGTCCGAGAGTTAGAATATTTTGTATGGAAAATGTGATTCCGGGTGTTTAGTTAACCTTTACCGTCTCATACGATTGACCCGATCCTTTCTCGAGAAAACGAGTTCTTTTGGTAAAGTTCCAATGTCAATCCCGACTAACACGAAAAAAATAAGTTCCATCAAGTTTCGAAAGAGGGAGTTAATGAGGAAGAGGTGAAAATGAATTGATTGATTCATCCAACTCGCCAAACGGGCGAGTTGGTTGACCCATGCCGTCCAACTCGCCGAATGGGCAAGTTGGTCGGTTCTTGTGGTTTGATTTGCCCATTCAACGAGCTGGACGTCTTTCTCAGTCAACTTCTCTGTCTTGAAAGTTGGATGATCAAGTCTTCTAGTCGTTTTGTCGTATTGCCATTCGGGATATGTTTACCCGAGGTCTTAAGACAAACTTTTCTGATGGCTCATTTATGCAGACCATTCCTTCGTAGTCTGCCGAGATTTGACCTTGGTTTTTCTCGTTCCCCTTTTTCGAGATATTATCTCTTTCTTTCACAAAGGGCGCATTTTCCTGGTAGGTTTCTGACGTTGATTCCGTCGTAACTGATTTTGACCCCAACAGTTAGCCCCCCAGCTCGCCATAACTGTGATGTTCTTGCGAGCGTTTTTCAGGCATATTGAATGAATTAGGCGGAATCCGACGTCCAAAGCTTGGAGGTGAAATAGTGAATCCTTTCTTCTATAAGTATTTGGAGTGGTTTTACAAATTTTTCACTTGTACAATTCCACAAAATTTTTCAAGAATCAAAAGATTTTCTCCTCTCTTTCTTTCCTTTGATAAAAAGAAAGTTATATCCTCGAGAAGAAAGATTTCCTGAAGGTCTTGTAATGACCGTTTTGTCCCTGATTGTTCCAGCTCGCAGCGCAATTATGTTGTGCCATAGGTGGAATTCTTGGCTCACTCGGCTCACGCAGGGGAGAAGTGAAACCTCCCAGACGTGGTACGCGGGCCTTGCCTCCATTTCAAGCCAACCCCGTAGAGGGTTGTCTCAGCAAAACTCTCAGAACGGGCTTTCTGCCATTCGGAGCCATTGCCGAGTTCCTGAATCACTCGACTTTCATCTTCCGGAGGCCGGAGAGGCTACTGAGTTTCCGCCTGAAAGTTACTTTACATGTTACGAGGTGTACCTGATGAAGTACCATTTGTGATTTCCTATTCCCGAGATCATAGTGCGACTTCTTGACTGTTCCAAGATATCGATTATTCAAATAAACTCCTGTGGTTTGCAGCATATTATCGAGATTCTTGTGCTGAGTTACGAATTAGGTATGACCCTTGATGCCAACAATCTTGACGCTTTGCTTAAACCCGGTCGGGAAGTCGTCTATAATTCAGTTGAGGCCTTGGTCGGGGATAACGATCATAAGGGAATTCGTGTCAAACTATCATGAATGGCGGAAACACTTCTTTTTTCGTCTGCGTTGACAATGCGTCTGTAGAAGCAAATGGCTTCTCCATCTTCAGGACTAGATGGGGCTGAAAGGTATCTTTGATCAAGTGTCGCCCTCTCTCTCTTTTTTATTTATTTCGGTGACGTTTGATCTCAAATATATTTTATTTTTATTTTTAGGACTAATCTTTTCCCTCCGAGTCTGGAAGGTCTGGATATCATCCGACACTTGCTTCGGGGTTGCCTATGTTTTTGGGCGACGTTTAACCCGAAAAGGGTTCGTCGTGTTGTTGCTCTCCACCATTCTCGGCACCAGCTAGATCTGCTGGTTGAGGAAGGGTCGGAGGCGACCATGGATGGATTCGTTCCGTGCGCGGTTTGCACAAGAGAGGAAAGACCGAAGACTCGCAAGGAAAATCACATCGTCGTCGAGGATGAAGTGGCTAACGAGCGGTGCTCCTCCAACAATATACTACAAGACTACTTAAACATTCAAGTAGGTGGGAGTAGTGGCGATCAGGGCGATTTCGATGAGCTTCTTTGTTTTGACTATTCTCCGGGCGTAGTTGGGTCTAGCGATATCCTAGAGTTTACCTAAGCGTCGTGGATAGTCAAAAGGGTAAGTTCTTATTATTCTCTTTTGAAAGGACGAGTTTTTTTCTGACTTCGAGATATTTTGCAAGGTCTCCTTATGATGAACCGAGCACATGACGCGAGCTGCCAGGAGGCACGCATGGCTCAGTTCAAGGCTGAGACAACCAACAATGAGATTGCTCGTCTGAGAGATGAGTTGGAAAATTCTCGTCGTCATGAGAGGGATTCAGTCGCGACGGAGGTTCGTCGTGCTTACAAGCGTTGGAAGAGAGAAATGGCTGAAGTCATGAAGACCTGTCGCGAAGAGTTCTCGCATGAATTCGAGGAGCTTACGAAGGGTTACAAAGACTTTGGGGATTATCGCGAGTGTTGCTGCGCTATGGACGAAATATACCTTACGCAGGCCCCTGATTATTCGTTCGGCGCCGAATATGCGAGGCAGACCGGGCGAATGAACGAGAGGAGTAGGGATTTTACGATTCCTCAAACAAGGAGAGGATTTGGGAACAGTGGGTCCCGAATCCCGTTTCTCCAGACACGGTGGAGGCCGAGGCGGAGACTGCTGACAAGACGGGTAAGGTAAGCCAAGTGATGGCTCCTCTGGATGTCAACGACTATTCGCTCGGTAGATCGATGGTCGGGTTCTTTGATTTTGATGAGTAATTGTGAGGTCGCGACGATAATGCTTTCTTCTGCATTATTGTATGTTTCTATTTCGTTCGTTGTTGGCCGACTATGGGTCCGCATGTAGCTGGACTGGCCGAGTGTGGCCTTGAATCCTATCTTTTATATGGATAATTCTTGTTATGATAAGTTGGCGTTTAAAAAGATGTTTGGAATTTGTTTAGCGTAGAAAGGAAAAACTCGAGTTGTCATCTCGGTTTCCTCCCTTTTTTCGGATCATCCTATTCGTTGTTCGTGCAAGATGTTCGAGAATTTTGAAATTTTGTGAACGTTTAGATACGGATGAAGAGACATGATTTTAGGATCTTGATCTTTTGATATCATGCCTTGAGACGTTAGAGACCAGTGTTCTGGGTTTAGGGGAAGACCTAGGTTTACTTTCGTTTTAAGGCTTTGCGATGACTAACTCGGCTTTCGTTTTGCCTGTTTCAATTTTAACCTGACTCCGTTCCGATTTAAAGTCGCGATTGGTTCTCGCTTATATGACTTGTCTGGCTGGAGTCCGCGATAGGTTCTATAGGGGCGCTGTTTATCCTAGTCGGATGTGAGAGGATCTGTCCTTAGGACGGACCTGGGTGCATTTGTTTAAGATGGCTAAAGTGCTCAGCGGGGCAAATTGCCGAGTGTTGTGTAGTTGCGAATGACTGGGGGTGTGTTCTCGAAAACTCAGACGACGTCTCGCCTATTTTTTCCGAAAACTTACTTTGCATAAGTAACTATTTTAGCATATGGGACCAGGGTCTCGTGCTTCGTCGGGATCAAAGTTGATGATTCGACGAGATAGTGTGGTGTTGATCCGTTTCGCAGGCAAGAACGATTCGCAAGCTTCCGCTTCTGGATGGTGCGATAATCATTTTGCTTGTATATGGATGTATAACATAGTGTTTCCTTGCAAGATGATAGACAATTTATGAAAACTATAAAGAAGTCTTTATTGCCAAAAAAGTTTTGAAAATTTTGAGTACAATTCAAATATTTTATTTTGAATGTGGGAATATACGGGTATTCGTATATGTACCCACTCCCCGCCTTTACAAAGGGGTATAGCTGAACTCGTCTTTTGACGTGCTTCCTACGTACCTCTTTCGAGGATCAAGCCATCTCGTAGTTCTTCCTGTTTGGGGGAGTTGTTTACTCGGTCGTTGTGTTTGTGTCGAATGTGTCAGTTTCTGGGTCGACGTTTTTTCGTTAGACTTGTCTTCTTCGATGGGCTTTAAGAGTTGTGCACTGGAACTGGTTGTTCGCTGGCCGTTGCTAGATTCAATGGTTTTGGGTCGTCCTTGACCAAAGTACTTTCGGCTGATGCCCGTGCTATCTTCGGGTGCGCTTGTTTTCGCCATCGCAGTGTTCGTGATTTGTCTTAGCTTGTGCTTACCGAGGAAGCAGCGTCTCGACTGCTTGTGGCAGCCCCAAATCACGGCCTCCCGTTATGAGTTGGGAACTTAACGCCTAAGTGATAGATTGATGGGACTGCCTTCATGGTGTTTAGGCCAAGGTGTGCCCCATGATAACGTTGTAGATGGCTGGGTGGGTTGACGACTGCAAAATCGACAATCCTGGTGACTTCTTTTGCCGAAATGGGTAATTTGATAAATCTGAGGGTCATTGATGTCATGCCAGAGAAACCGGTTGCGGCTTAGGTGATGGTAGAACTTCACCTAACTCGATGTTCATCCTTTTGAGAGTGTCGTGAAAGATGACAGTTACGGTGCTTCCGATGTCGATGAGAACCCTAGCGACCTCGAGATCTCTTATCACGAGATCGATTACGAGTGGATCACAGTGTGGCTGATCGATTCCTCCGGCTTCTTATTCCTCAAAGTGATTGCTCCTTTCGGAGTGTCATTGATCGTGGGCCAGATTGCCGAATTCATGCTTGTCTCAGCCTTGCGCTGATAAACTTTGATGGCCGAGACGGGGTCGCTGCAGAATTGTGATCCCCCCCGATGATCATGTTTACCCTGCGATGGTTGCTGTCGTTGCCCTTCTCGTCCTTCCTTCTTCTGCATTTTTCTCTCGATTGGTCCCATTGGGAAGGTTTCTCCATTTGAGGAGTCATGTCATTTTTCGGGGGCGATCTGAATCGCGGACGAGATCATTCACGATAGAGACTTCAGAGAGTTCTCCGGAGAGCAGCTTTGCGGCAATTATACGCCAAGAACTTTGCAGTTAATGGTTGAGTGTCCCCACGTTTGGTGAAAGTCACAGAAGACGTTTTCGTTGTAATTTGGATTTTGGGTCCACGGGTTACCCATGCGTCCGTTCTTGCTCCAATCATGAGTTAATAGTGTATCTATGCGCTCCCTGCGTTTCTTCGTTTCCGTGATGGGCGCTTTTGTCGCTGCAATGATTTTCTTTTTTAATTTTGATCCGACCCCGAATCCTTCGACTCATTCTTTGTCGCTTCAAATTTTGGGACAAGACCTTCGTGTCTTCTTTGATGATGATGTAATCCATCGCTTTGTGAAGCGTATCCTGGATTGTATGCGGCTTTTCCAAAGTTATCCACTTTCTGAAGTTCGACTTGAACCAGAGCGTTTTTTGAAGTGTGTCTATCGCGACTTTGTCTCTTATCCCACTGATTCTAGCCATGAAGGTTTTAATCATTTTATGAAGTCGCGGAGAGTTTCGTCCTCTCCTTGGGGACAAGCTCCAGAGGTCCACGTCAGAGGTTTCTTGATCTATGCACATCGAGTATTGTTTGAGGAGTTCTGAGGCGAGCTGGCGGAAGCTTCCGATGGAGTTCCTCCTGAGGCGAAAGAACCACTCTAGCGCTGCTCCGCATAGATTTTCTACGAACAGGCGGCATTGACCGGCGTCTCTCTCATTTTCTCTGAACTTGGCTCTACCCATCACGACCTGAGAAGCCTGCAGGTGTGCGCTTAGGGATCAGTATTTTTGTCGTTGGCATCACTTTGACCTTCCAAGGATCTGAAACCCCTACGTTTTGGTGATACGAGTAGTAAAGAGTGTTTTACGAGCCTCTTAGAGCAGCAGATCGATCTCTGGTGCGGTGCTGGTGAGGGGTTTCAACCTATTAGCGAGGGAGTTCATGAACTATCATGTTCTTCCGTGACTTCTTCTTAAAAGTGGAGAACATCATCTTCACCTCCTCAAACTCTATGGTGGTTGCATCGGCGTTGACCACAGTGACGTTCGTCGGTGGAGTGTTTTCAACGTTTTTGTCGACGACGTTGTCACACGAGGCTGTTGGTTGTTGAGATCTGACATGGTTTGATTAAGCGTTTATGGGCTGAGAGTTAGATTGATCCGTACCCCCTCCCCCTCCTTCTAGCGCCAAACTGTGGGAACCAAAATTCGCACTGTCAATTTCCGTTGAATAGGAACTCAGGGTAACCCTTGTTTTCCAGAGGTTTCGAATATCTGCTAAACCACACGCCAATCAGTCACAATACAAAGAAATGATCGAAAGTAAATTAAGAATCGAAAAGAGAACAAATAGATGTCTTATTCCGAATTTGCGTATGAGCGTTTAAAAGAGGAGAGGAGCCTTGGTTTTGAGAGCTGTCGGGTAGATCCCTAATTCTAACAACCTAAGACTGCAAAACCCCTAGTTGAGTCGCAGCTCGAATAACAAAAACGGAAAGTTGCATAAATGCTCGAAGTGCTAAGCTATGTTGCTCTGAGTGGAGATTTTTGTGTGTCCCTAGAATCATGACCCAAAAAGTCCTTATACAGTCCTCTAGAAAGCAGTTTACTCTTTCCCCTTCTGCCCTTGGTCAAATTTATTGCTTCGCGGAAATATTCTTTTTTTCCTCGATCTTCATGATTATCTTTTGAAACTTAACATTTATCATCTGATCTTGACATTTATCTTCCGAACTTAAAATTTATCCCTTTCTGCAAAATAAAAGATAGACTATCACAAAGTTTGGGCTCGATTCGGGATAAAATCGTGAGTGGGCCTTTCGCCGAGTTTGAGACCTTCTCGGGCCGTTTTTTTACTTAGGCGTTTTTAGGATTTTATCAAAAGATCATTCCTAAAACGAAATCGTCCGAGAGTTAGAATCTTTCATATGGGACGTGTGATTCCAAGTGTTTAGTTAACTGTTACCATCTCATACGATCGACCCGATCCTTTCTCGAGAAAAACAAGTTCTTTCGGTAAGTTCCAATGTCAATCCCTACCTAGACGGAAAAAAATAAGTTTGATCAAATTTCAAAAGAGGGAGTTAACGAGGAAGAGGTGAAAATGAACTGATTGATCCATCCAACTTGCTGAATGGGCGAGTTGGTCGGTTCTTGTGGTTTGATTTGCCCGTTCGACGAGTTGGACGTCTTGCTCTGCCAACTTCTCTGTCTGGGAGTTGATTGATTGAGTCTTCTAGTCGTTTCGTCGTATTTCCCTTCGAGATACATTTATCCGAGGTCTTAAGGCAAACTCCTCCTGATGGCACATTTATGCAGACCGTTCCTTCGTGGTCAACCGAGATTTGACCTTGATTTTTCCCGTTCCCCTTTTTCGAGATATTATCTCTTTATTTCACAAAAGGGCGCATTTTCCAGGTAGGTTTCTGACGTTGATTCCGTTGTAACCGATTTTGACCCCAAACAGTTCACACTTCCTTCTGATTTCACTGGTCGATCGACATAAGGCCTTAGTCGTCGATCGATGGTTTTCATTTTGCTCGCATACAAGAGATGGAGTTAAAAGGGTCAAAACAGTTAATATTTGAGTTCTAGAATATATACATTTGCGTGCTTCCTATTCCATATAATCCATTAATCTTGAAACCCTAGATCTATCATATTTACATTTACATTTAGTTAGTTTATTAGCATACTTCCATATTGCATCCCTACCTCTTGTAAGGAATATTTCCTTAATCGATATGTCTACTAATACATATATTCACCTACCTTAGTCTTTAGACATAAGAAATCTATTATATGTCATTCCTCTTTGTGGATTTGATCCCTAAGTACTACACCTGATCTCTTTTGGCGAGAGTATTATTTGTGTGTTAAGATTAGGGTTAATTAAACAGGGATTTGTTTAGGATATTTATACCTTCCTAGAACAATAAAACACACCTTGTGTCAAATTTGGCTAAGTTGCCGGGAGCATTGATCGCCATTAGACTTAATTTCTAGGATTTAGTCTAGGTTTGTTACTACTTTTCAAGTTACTAATTTCTCTTTACCTTTGTTTTTCATGTACATGCAAAGAAGCACCAAAAGCAATAAAGGACAAGAACTACTATTCTCTGACCCTTACAAACTCGAACGTACGATCCGCAAAGAAAGACGACAAGCATTGATCGACACCAACTACACCACGTCAACCGACACTTCTTTACAGACAGCATCGACCGACATCAGAACTCGAGCATCGACCGACACTGATCACATAGCAACGATCGACAACACCTTACCCGAATCGATCGACAGCAGCAGACAGTTCAGATGGTTGCTACTTTGATATTGACTCGTGATGAGAATGGAAACCTTCATGACCACGACGGTCATCTGCGTAATGCAGAAGGTCAAAAGATAGATGATCAGGGGGCCATAATCCCTGATACAGAATCAGGTGCTGCAACACCTTAACCTGAAGCTAATGCCAAAGCTGCTCAGAAAACACTGGTTGACTACAACCATCCAAACCAGTTCTACGCCAACAGATCTGCCATTCGTCCTCCAGCTTTTCAGAAGAAAGATTTTGAAATCATGTCGGCCTTCTTCGGACTTGTAGCACAAATACCTTACCATGGATTACGACATGAGCACCCTATGGATCATCTGGAGCGATTTTAGGATCTAATAAAACTACCTATTTTGTAAGCTTTTCAAGTACTCACTTGCTGGAGAAGCTTCATATTGTCTTAAGCAGTCTATCACCAGGATCTTTGACATCCTGGGCTGACATCAAGAACACTTTCTTGCGCAATTTCTCTGATGACGCAAGAGCAGAAAATTTGAGTAGCAAGATTGCTACTTTTTTAACAAGACCCTACAAAATCTTTTAGAAACTCTTGGATCAGATTCAAATCATACCAAAGAGATTGTCCACATCATGGGTTTAACGAACTGTAACCTCTCAGCACTTTCTTTAAAGGTATTTGATTACAGTATCAGATGGCTTTGGACACAGCTAGTGAGGAAACTTCAGCGCGGGAAATCTTAAAGAAGCTACAAGGCTGATTGAGAATCTGGCATCCAACAGCAACACCAAGAACACATACTTTGAAAGGAAGAAATCAACTTCAGCTTTGAGCAAGGACCAGATTGAAGAGGTTAAGGCAAAAATGGATAGCGTTCAGAAACTCTTCAGGAAGTAGGTCACATTTGCAGTAGTGGAAGCAATAGAATCTGGAGATGATGAGATTTAAGAGGATGTGAACTACATTGATGGGAATGTTTTCCAAAGACAAGGGAATCTAGGTTTTAACAGAAATTCCTATGGGATTGGTCAAAGGAGCAGCTTTAATCAGGGAACCACAGCGGAAAACCTTCAACAACAACATAACCTATGGATCTTCCAACTACCGGAATGCTCCTCCAGAAGTTTCAGAAAGCAAGATCGAAGTGATGGTTGACAGAGTTTTAGAAGGATAGCAGAAGATGACTGTGGACTTCAATACAAAGATAGATGGGCTGTACCTCAACCTCAGCACCAAGTTAGAAGATCTCAACAACCATGTGAAGAAGCTGGAGAATCAGGTGCTGCAAACAAGTGAAACCATTAGAAGATATGAGAGCTTGATCAAGAAGAAAATAAAGACTAGACAGAATCACCACGTCAATGTATTGATTGATGATGATTTTTGGCAGGAAGATAAGAGGGAAGATCTCCAAGAAGGAGATTTTCGTGGGGGAAATTCGGCTGTTCGCATTGGTATCGACTGACACCAAGCAATGGGCATCGATCGACACCAACTCCATCCGTATCATTAACTTTGTGTGAATCGAATAACATCGATCAACACCGTCAAGAGACAATCGACCGACAGAGAGATAAAAGCATAGATCGACTATGCGACATGAGCATCGATCGACATATGAGAAATCTGGTTCGACTGCCAAGCATCAATACGAATTTGATTGTGCATCCAAACCTGACGGTTTCAGAACAGAAAACTGACACATCTGAAGCTATGGATTTTGATAGAGAAGATGAGGGACACTCCAATAAGAAGCAAAAGATCCCCAAGCATCAACGCAGAGAAGCCAATGAAAAAGAGATGGATAGCTTTGTCAAAAGAGTTTCCAAAATTCCTTTAGATACCCCTTTTAATGTAGCTTATTATACTCACATGTTGTGGATGTTTTTCAGGGAAACAAGGGAAAGAGACGCTGATATAGAGATCATGTTCAATCACCTCAGAGAGAAGATGACACATAGGACTTTGTTGAAGAAGAAAAGTGATCCTTAGAAATTTGTGGTGCCATGCCTGATCAAAAGCCACAAGTTTCCCAATGCCCTCTATGATACTAGATCATCAGTGAGCATCATACCCAGAGCTATGGCGAAAATTTGAACCTGAGAATGGAGCTTTCAGCGATTCTTTCATCTTTGTGGATTGCTCTAGCGTAGATCCAGGGGGTATTTGTATAGATGTTCCACTACAAATTCAGGTGGTCTTAGTCCCGATAGACTTCCATGTGATGGATATCCAGATCAATTGGAGATTTTTTTGTTACTTGGAAAAGCTTTCAGGGCCATTGTAGGAGCTATATGCGACATGAAGACAAACATGTTGTGCCTTTCCTTGATTGATCATAATGTTTAATATGAAATAATTAAGAATAAACCCGCCCTTTAAGCTGTGTAATGATGAAGAACTTGTGGCCACATGCTTCTGCATTATGAGTTCAATGAGTTGTCGGAAGATGGAGCATCGACCGATACCCAGCCCAGACAATCGATCGACGCGTTTGTAATTCAACAATCGGTCGACACCCACCCTTTGTCATTGTTCAACAACACTACTCCAAAACCGATCAAAAACTGCCACAAAGATGGTGTTACAACCCAGCCTACCTCGAGTACGACAAAAATTACAAAGAAGAAGAGATGATCGAGTACCGTGGTATTACTATGGAAGAGGCTGGTGCTTTTCATATTTCCCATCAAATCGGGAAATCGACATCGATCGACGGCACCCCTATGCCGTCGATCGATACGGATTTAGAAGAAGAGTCCAAACTCAATTCAGCTGCAAAGCGCGAGAAGGAATATGATTATCTACAACCAGATGAGTTTTTATCATGAGAGATCCAGACGGTCACGCAAGAGCTATGGATGGCAGATTACTAAATGTCACGAGAGAATTTGTAGCGGATATACTTGCCATGTTTAATGGAGCTGGAAACCTTTCCAGGAAACAATCTGGTTATCAAGCATTGATCGACAGTCACCATACACCATCGATCGACACACGTCCAACACGCTGAGGTTACGGTGAAGATTACAAAGAATACGATGCAGACTACAGAAAGGAATAGCTGACTGAATATCGTGGCCTAGCATCAGAATACGCTGGCCGGGTGATGAACGCGAGAGTGGATAATCGCGCATCGATCACCGGCTACTCCTAGCCATCGAAAGACATCATACAAGAACCAGAACACAATATTGGAGCAGAAGATTCATATATTGGTAATCTTAGACCGGATGAGTTCGGAATTTTGAGAGACCCAGAGGGACGTGCATGAGCTCTTTATAGAAGAAAACTACATATATATATGAGGAAGATGCAGCAGATACCCTTATTATGGCTAATGGATCAGGTACTTAATTTGGACAACAACAACAGCAACAGCCATCGAGCGACGCAAATCTTACAACATCGATTAACGAGACAGTCCGTAATGATCCATCCACTTCCAAGCATCCTAGATCTATGGACAATGTCCATCAAGCATCGATCAATAGCACCTTTCCGAAGGTACACAAACTCCGTCCTTCCAACGCATATAAATCTCAAAATCGATCGACATCATCCACCCACCATTGATCGACTGGCGTTTCGAGCAAGGTACGAGAGCTTTTAATTCTCAAGGAAAAAGACTTTCCATTGGGAAAAGAAAGACGAGTATGGCATCTACAGAGATGAGAATTGTAATGCACGAGCTAGTGCAAGTGCAAGCTGAAGACATAAGAGCAGTTCTAGAGAGAGCTAATATGTTTGAGCAGAGCTACATATGTTGGCCAGAACATGCAGCAAAGATCTCTATGTCTAAAAAGAATCAAAGGACATACAATAGAGCAGATATTGATGATATTGTGCATGAGATTTACAAATCTCAATAGAAGTCACAGGATGATTTCTACAGGAGGCTAGATGATGTCTACTATCCTATAGACAATGGCCTGACTAGTCTGACCACACGAATGGATGAGATAAAGAAAGATTTGGATACTGTTCAGACACAACATGGGATTGGGGCATACAGACTCGCATCAATCGATGGCAATATCAGGCCATCGATCTACACTGAAGCCAACGGATAGAAGACCGCAGCAGAAGTACAATTGGAAGATAGGTTCGATGAGATTGCTTTTTCAGAGCCTGATGAAGGAAGATATTTCTTAGCATTTGGAGGATATATCAGAGACTACAACTGCCAGACTTAGAATGCTACAGTGCAGTATTGAGTATTGTTGGGGTCAAAATCGGTTACGACGAAATCAACGTCAGAAACCTACCGGGAAAATGCGCCATTTGGGAAAGAAAGAGATAATATCTTGGAAAAATGGGAACGGGAAAAATGGATGTTAAATCTCGACTGACCACAAAGGAAAGATCTGCACAAATGAGCCATCATGAAGAGTTTGTCGAAAGACCTCGGGCAAACGTATCCCCGAACGACAATACAACAAAACGACTAGAAGACTCGATCATCTGACTCCCCGGATGGAGAAGTTGGCCGAGCAAGATGTTCATCTCGTCGAACGGGCAAATCAAACCACAAAAACTGGCCAATTCGCCTGTTCGGCGAGTTGGACAACATGGCACGACCAACTCGCCGAACGGGCGAGTTGGATGGATCGAGACGACCAAATCTCTGAACGGGCTAGTTAGGTGGCACGAGCAATCCGACTTGATCATTCGGCAAGTCGGATCAATCAATCCTTTTTCACCTCGTCCTTGTTAACTCCCTCTTTTGATACTTGATCAAACTTAGCTTTATTCCATCTCAATCAGGATTACATTGGAACTTTACGAAAGATTTCGTTTTCTCGAGAAAGGATCGGGTCGATCGTATGAGACGGTAACAGTTAACTAAACACCTAGAGTCACGCACCCCATACAAAGAATCCTAAATCTCGGACGTTGTCATCTTAGCAATGCTCTTTTGATAAAATCGTAAAAACTCCTAAGTCCAAAACGGCCCGATGAGGTCTAAAGCTTGGCGAAAGGCCCACTCGCGATTTTATCCAAAATCCAGCCCAAACTTTGTGACGGTTTATCTTTTATTTTGCAGGAAGAGATAAATGTTAATTTCAGAAGATAATGTCAAGATCGGAGGATAAATGTTAAGTTTCCAAAGATAAACATGAAGATCAAGAAAAAAAGGAATATTTCCGTGAAGCTATAAATTTGACCAAGGGCAGAAAGGGGAAAGAGAAAACCACGTCTGGAGGAGTATATTTTGGGAACCAAAATTTGCACTGTCGATTTCCGTTGAATTAGGAACGCAAGGTAAACAAGACAGAAGCCTCGGCTATGAGAGCTTTCGGCGAGATCCCTAGGTCTAAATAACCTAAGACTGTAAAACCCTAGTTGAGTCGCAGCTCGAATAACAAAAACGGAATTTGCCTAAATGCTCTAAATGCTAAGCTATGTTTGCTCTGAGTGGAGATTTTTGTGTGTCCTCTGCATCATCACTCTCGAAGTCCTTATATACTCTTGTAGAGGCGGTTTTGCTCTTTCCTCTTCTGCCCTTGTTAAAAATTATCGCTTCGGAGAAAATATTCCTTTTTCCTTCGATCTTTCAAGATTATCTTCGGAAACTTAACATTTATCCTCCTATCTTGACATTTATCTTCTGAATTAACATTTATGCCTTCCATCAAAATAAAAGATAAACTTTCACAAATTTTGGGCTTGACATCGGGTAAAATCGCGAGTGGGCCCTTTGACCAAGTTTTAGTCCTCATCGGGCCGTTTTTCGACTTAGGTGTTTCTGCGATTTTATCAAAGTAGCATTGCTAAACGACGTCGTCCGAGAGATAGGATCTTTTCGTATGGGATGTATGATTCTAGGTGTTTAGTTAACCGTTCTCGTGTCATACGATTTACCCGATCCTTTTCAGAGAAACGAGTTCTTTTGGTAAAGTTCCAATGTCAATCATGATCGAGACGGAACAAGGTTATGTTTGATCAAGTATCAAGAGAGGGAGCTAACGGGACGAGGTGAAAATGGATTGATTGATCCGAAATTTCCGAACTAGCGAATCGGATTGCTTGTACCACCTAACTAGCCCGTATGGCGAGTTGGGCTTGTACAACTCGCCATACGGGCGAGTTGGTTGATTCGTGCCGTCCAACTTGCCATACGGGCGTGTTGGTCGGTCCGAGCCATCCAATTCTCCATACGGGCGAGTTGGTCTGTCCGAGCCGTCCAACTCGCCATACGGGCGAGTTGGTCGGCCCATGTGGTTCAATTTGCCGGCTCGACGAGCTGGACGTCTTGCTCGGCCATCTTCTCCATCTGTAGAGTTAGATGTTCGAGACCTCTAGTCATTTCGTCGTATTACCGTTTGGGGATATTTTTTCCCTTTTCTTTGAGGCATTATCACTTTCTTACAAAGAACGTATTTTCCCGGTACGTTTCAGACGTTGATTCCGTCGTAACCGATTTTGACCCCAACAGTTAGCCCCCCCCCCACTTGTCAGAACTGTGATGTTCTTATGAGCGTTTTAAGCATATTGGATGAATTAGGCGGAATCTGACGTCTGGAGCCTGGAGGTAAATAATGAATCTTTTCTTTCTATAAGTATTGAGTGATTTCACATATTCTTCTCATTTTCAAAACTCTTTAAGAATCAAGAGATTTTATTTTCTCTTTCATTCCATTGATAAAAATAAAGTTATGGCTTCGAGAAGAAAGGTTTCCTCAAAGTGTCGTAAAGACCGTTCTGTCCTGACGGTTCCAGCTCGCAAATGCAAGTGATTTCATACCAAAAGAGGAATTCTCGGTTCACTCGGTCGACCCTGAAGAATCCAAGCATATGGGGCAGCTATGGGAGACGTGAAAACCCGTCGTGAAAAGTTCTCGTATGAGATTATGGAGCTTACGAAGGGCTACAAGGACTTTGGTGATTAACGTGAGTGCCGCGGTGCCGTGGGCGGGCTTTACCTCACGCAGGCTCCTGATTATTCTTTCGGTGCCAAATATGCAAGGCAGACCGGGCGTATGAACGAGATGGACAGATACTTCGTGTTTCCTTAGATAGAAGAGAGGATTTGGGAACAGTGGGACCCGATTCATGTTTCTCCCGACACGGTGGAGGCCAAGGTGGGGAATGCCGATGAAACGGGAGAGGTAAACTGCCGACGGCTCCTCTAGATGTCAACGATTATTCGCTCGGTAGATCGATGACCGGGTGTTTTGATGAATAACTACGAGATCGCGATTGATTTGAGAATGCTTCTCTTTCATAACATTGCACTTTTCTGTTTTGTTCATTTGTCGACCAAATGTGGTCGTATGTTGCAGGATTTTACGGGTGTGGCCTTGAATCCCTGCATTTTATTAACTCTTATGCGAACAGTGTATGTTATGATAAGTGGGTGTTTTCAGAAAGATGTTTGTGATTTGTTTAAGTGTAGAGAGAAAACTCGACTTGTCATCTTGACTTCCTCCCTTATTTTCCGACCATCCAATTCGCTGTTTGTGCGAGATGTTCGAGGAGTTTTTTGAAGTTTCGGGAACGTTTAGATACGGATGAAGAAACATGCTTTTAGGATCTCGTATCTTTTGATATCATGCCCTGAGACGTTAGAGACCAATGTGCTGGGTTTAGGGCAAGACCTAGGTATACTTTTGGTTTAAGTCTTTGCGATGACTAATCGGCTTTCGTTTTGCCTGTTTTCGATTTTAACCTGACTCCGTTCCGATTTTAAGCCAGCGATAGGTTCTTGGCTTATATGACTCGTCTGGTCGGAGTCGAGCATGTCTTCGAAGAAAATTTTCAACTCTCCCGAAAGTGCTGACCAAAATTTTGGATTTCCTTTATAGCACGCTGTTTATCTTAGTCGGATGTGAGAGGATCTGTCCTTAAGACGGACCTGGGTGCGTTTTTTTTAAGACGGCTAAAATGCTTGGCGGGGCCAATCGCCGAGTGTTTTGTAGTCGCGATTTGTATGGGGGTGTATTCTCAAAAATTCAGACGAAGTCTCGCCTATTTTTTCGAAAACTCACTTTGCGTAAGTAATGCTTTGAACGTAGGGAACCAGGATCTCGTGCTTTGGTCAGGATTCGATGACTTGAACAAGATGAGATGGTGTTGAGCTGATCCATTTTGAGGTAGAATGATTTTTCGTGAGTTTCCGTTTCCGGGATGTTGCAATAATCGTTATGCTCGTGTATAGATGTATAACATAGTCTTTCTTTGTGGATGATAGGTCAATTTAGGAATTGATAAAGAAGTCTTTATTAAAAATGTTTTGAAAATCTCGAGTACAATGCATCGAAAATTTTATTTCTGAAGGTGGGAATATACGAGTGCTCGTATATGTACCCACTCCCTCCCCTTTTAAGAGAGGCGGATAGCTGAACTCGTCTTTTGGCGAGCTGCCTACGTACCTCTTTAAAGGATTAAGCCATCTCGTGTTCTGTTTATTTGGGCGAGTCTCTTTACTCGGCCGTCATGTTTGTGTCGACTGTGTCAGTTGCTGGGTCGACTTCTTCCGTCGTACTTGTCTTTTTTGATGGGATGGACGCATCGGGCGCTGAAACTGGTAGTTCGCTGGCTGTTGCTGGGATCGACTGTTTTGGGTCGTCTTTGCCCGGAGTATTTTCGACCGACGCCTGGGTTATCTTCGGGCGCTTGGGATTTGTCATCGTTGTGTTCGTGATTTGTCCTAGCGTTGTGAGTTCGGAACTTAATGCCTAAGTGTTAAATTGATGGGACTGCCTTTATGGCGTTCAGCCAAGGCGTGCCCATGATGACGTTGTAGATGGCCGGGTGGTCAACAACCGCAAAATCGACAATCTTGGTGACTTCTTTCTCCGCAACGGGTAACATGATAGATTCGAGGGTCATTGATGTTGTGCCAGAGAAACCGGTTGGCAGCTTTGGAGATGGTACAACTTCGCCTAACTCGATGTTCATCCGCTTTAGAGTGGCACAAGAGATGACGTTGACGGTGCTGCTGGTATCGATGAGAACCCTAGCAACCTCAAGATCTCTTGTTACAAGATCGATTACAAGGGATTGCAGTGTGGTTGGTCAATTCCTCAGGCTTCTTGTTCGTCAAAAGTGATTTCTCCTTTCGGAATGTCATTGATCACGGGCCAGGTCGTCGAGTTCGCGCTCGTCTCGGCTTTGCGCTGATAAGCTTTGATTGCCGAGACGGTATCGCTGCATAATTGTGACCCGCCGATGATCATGTTAACCCTGCGAGGGTTGTTGTCGTTGCCTTTATCGTCCTGCCATCTTCCGTGTTTTTCTCCTGATTGGTCCCCTTGACGATCTGAGTCGCGGATGAGATCTTTCACACTGGAAACTTCTGAGAGTTCTCCGGAGAGCAGCTTCGCGGCCAATCTCGCACTGAGAACTTTACAGTTAATGGTCGAGTGTCCACGCGTTTGATGAAAGTTGCAGAAGGCGTTTTCGTTGTAATTTGGATTTTGGGCCCACGTATTACCCGTATTCCGTCCTTGCCCCGATCCGGATTTAATAGCGTAGCTATGGGCTCCATGTTTTTCTTCGTCTCCACGTTGGACGCTTCTGTCGTTGCAGGAGTTTTTCCTTTTTTGACTTCTGATCCGATCCTGGATCCTTCGATGCTTCGATGTATTCTTCGTTGGCTTCCATTTCTGGGCCAAGACCCTCGTTTCTTCTTCGATGATAATGTAATCCCTGGATTTGTGAAGCGCGTCTTGGATTGTACGTGGCTTTTCTAAATCTATCCACTTCCTAAACTTTGACTTGAACAGGACCATTTTTCGAAGCGTGTCTATCGCGACTTTGTCGCTTTTGCCGCTGACTCTAGCCATGACGGTTTTGAACGATTTTATGAAGTCGCGGAGAGTTTAGTCCTCTCCCTGGGACAAGCTCCATAGATCTACGTCGGAGGTTTCTCGATCTATGAACATCGAGTATTGTTTAAGGAATTCCGAGGTGAGCTGGCAGAAGCTCCCGATGAAGTTTTGCCTGAGGCGAGAGAACCATTCTAGTGCTGCTCCGCGGAGGTTTTCTACGAAGAGGCGCATTCGCCAGCGTCCCTCTCGTTTTCTCTGAATCTGGCTGTACCCATCGCGACCTGAAAATCTTGTAGCCTGTTCGAGCAGCAGATCGATCTCCAGCGCGGTACTAGTAGCATGGTGGATTTGGGACTTCACCACCCTGACTTCAGCCGCCGTTTTCATGAGATCATCACTGAGATCAAGGATTTCAGAACTCTTTCTAGCAATTTTCCGACTTTGTTGGCGTTTGCTGCGAGTGCTCCGAGTTTGCTCCTCGGCCAGTTCTTCCATTTTTTTCAAGAAGATAGCTTCTTCTTCTTTGTTCATAGGGTTGTCGAACTGGGACTCGTCTCGAGTTGCTCGATTCCTTGTGCGGCGTGAATGTATGTCTGTGTCTTCGTCCATAGGTTCGGACTGACTGCTTGATTCCACGTCAACACATTTGACTTCTTCTCCTTCTTTATCTTCCTCGATAGGAGAAACGTCTCACAGGGTTTTCCGTTTCGGTGCGGGGGTTACCTCGTGAAGATTTATTTCCAGACGGTTTTCCTTGCGTGTTGTCGGACCGGTCCAAAGGGGTTTCAAAGTGGAGTCTTCTTCCACCGATTCAAGCTGTTCCCCACGGAAAGATGGCCATGTTCCTCGCTGTGAGGGTTTCAACCTGTTTAGCGAGGAAGTTCATGACCTAAACGTCGGCGATGACCATAGTGACGTTTGTCGCTGGAGTGCTTTCAGCGTTATCGTCGACGACGTTATCATCGCGAGGCTGTTGGTTGTTGAGATCTGACATGGTTACACTAAGCGTTGATGGCTGAGAGTTAGATTGATCTTTACCCCCCCCCCCTCCTTCTAGCTCCAAACTGTGGGAACCAAAATTCGATTTGTCGATTTCCGTTGAGTTAGGAACACAGGGCAAGCCCTAGTTTCCCAGAGGTCCCGGATATCTGCTAAACGACACGTCAATCAGTCAGATTACAAAGTAAATATCAAAAAATAAAAGTACGAATCAAAAAGAGAGCAAATAGATGTCTTTTTCCGAATTTGCGTATGAGCGTTTACAACAGGATAGGATACTCGGCTATGAGAGCTGTCGGCGAGATCCCTTGTTCTAATAACCTAAGACTGCAAAACCCTAGTTGAGTCGCAACTCGAATAACAAAAACGGAAAGTTGCCTATTTGCTCTAAGTGCTAAGCTATGTTTGCTTTGAGTGTAGACTCTGTTATAGAGTTTGGTACTGAGTTTTCTACTTACACTATTTGCTTATGATTTAATTTTTTCTAACCAAACTGGAACGGATTACACTAGGGACAATATAATTTAAGTATGGGGGAGGTGATGTGGGGTTTTATTTCACTTTCAATTTAACCATATCTCTCTCAAATAAGAGGATCAGTGTAGTACTTAGGGATCAAATCCACAAAGACTCTAGGATTGCACAATAGACTTATTGCATTTGAATTAAAGCTAGATAAATAAAAATATTAATAATAATAATATATAATAAAAGTGATTTCAAGATTGATTTGGTTTTTGAAGGTTAAATTAAGGGATTAGACTTAGGGGAAATTCTCAGGTAGGAATAGGTGTTGCAGATTAATAGATTTCTTGGGTTTTAATTAAGCACCGTTCTTGAAACTCAAACCTTAGGGTCTGGGAGATCACTCTCGCGCATCTTGACAGAGTGTTGATCGATGACCGTAATTCGGTATCGATGGATGCTCTTTCTAAACATTATTGGTTTTGGGGTTTGATGGGTACACTAAACTTTAACTCAATTCTCGTTTGTTGCTAGTTATTTAGATTGTTTAAGATAGGTTCAGGGTCATAACCAGGCTCTCGCTTGTGCTATGGAACCCTAACTTCTAAGATTGAGGTGATCAAATTCAACTTAACATTAAGGACAACTTAAACAAAGAACAAAGAAGATTACCCTAACAATTCTATAAAATCAACAAGACATTGCTACCATTGAAGAACCCTAAATCAAATAATGAACTACTCAGACATAGCAATTGTAACATGATTAAAGTCTGAATAAATTGCATTAAATAAATGGAGTAAAAAGATAAGTAGTTCAAGATATTCTCTGTAATGTTGGTCAGATCTCTCTATCCAATATATGTAGCAAGGTATTCGAATTCTTATAAATATTTCTCTCGCGGCCTCCCTAAAACTAAGATAGAAATCCCTAATAAATAGTCTAAATTTTGGCGAGGGACTTGTCTTGCAAATGATGAAACTTTTGGGTAAAACTTGTAATTTTTTGGTCTTCATTAATCTGGCAGCGGACTTGGCCGTCGATCGACGCACAATGTGTGACGTCGATGTATGTTTCATGAATAAACTGAATCTGACTCTGAGTTTCTGGCTGAGCATCCTAAATGCTCAAAATAGCTCAAAAACTCCCATTGCTTCCAATGAGTACCTAGACCTTTAAATACTCAAAAACATAGCCTAGATACACGTAATAGACCCTAAACAGAGCCTATAACATGGCCTAAAACTGTTAATAAATAGGCTATATCAACTCCCCCCAGACTTAACGTTTTGCTTGTCCTCAAGGAACCTAAGCTTGTGAAAAAGGTGTTGAAAAGCGAGACTCACATAATGTCTAAGTATAACTGTCGCCTTAGGCTGTTGCAACCACATCCTATCGAGTCAATCACAGAGAAACTTTATATACCTTATCCTAGTATAGCAACCAAATCCAGCCTACCTACAACTTAGCAAATACGAGTCTGAGCACCCATATACTCATTCCATTTCTTAGCATAAAATAAAAGTGTAGGCTTTACCTTGGGAGTATCGATCAAAGGACACATGGACTCTCACCTCTGCAAGTATCTGAACAACTAGGCACAAAGTCTTCTCTGATTCATGTCTTTCCCCTTTTCTCTCTGAATCCTTTTTGATCTCAAACTTAATGGACAATCATGCTGATACAGTCCATCTTGCCATTTTATTTTCGATTTTCTCTTTCTTTTGCTTTTTGGCAAAGTTGAAGGCGAATAGTGGGGTCATTTGTAATGTACCTATCCCTCGCTTCCAAAAATGTGTGATCGTTCCTCCGAATTTGAATAATGGGGTCATAGGTAATGTGCCCACCCCTCTGCCTCTGGGGCAGTCATCTCATTCTCTTAAGCTTTTAGGTATATGCTAAAGAGAAGAGAGAAGGGAATCAAAGGTGCAACGACTTTTACCTACATACTTGCAGAAAGAATCCGATCCAGTGTATACGAAGCCCCAAGGACAGCAAATAATGTCAGGATTAGTGTTGGAAATCAGCTTCGCTTCCTTCAAACTTTCTAAGCAAGTGTGATATAGTGGCATGATGATCCACTTTGGTATCTCTAGTAATATTTTCAAACAACCTTGTAAGAATGGTGCTAAAGTGTGGTTTGTCAATAATAAATCTTGATCATTATCTCCTTCTTGACTCGATAAAACTTTTTGGAAAAACTTATATATATAGTAAATAAGACTCGAAACAAATCAAATAGCATTAGCCAACCTCCCCTACACTTAAATCACATTGTCCCCAGTGTAATCCGTCCTGGATTGGTTAGGAAAATTAAGTCATAAGTAAATAGCTTAAGTAGAAAACTCGATAACTCTATCTATTATGAGAGGGTCGATCGATGCTAGCGTTGGGAATCAATCAATGGTTATAAGGGAGTGTTGACCGGTGGTAAACCATCACCGTCAATCAGTGGTGGACTCGAACTACATACTAAATGTCACTGTTAGATTGCTATCGATCGACAACACAAAATTGTTGTTGATCGATGCTAAGTGTATCAGACTGAAATCATGCATGTGCCTAGTCTCCAGTCTGATCATCTCTCTTTAGGTTAGCTCTGTTAGAGACCCAAGAACACATTAAAACATCCAAACAGCATAATAATAAGTCTATATTCAAATGCAACACAATAAAATAAAGTAAGTGCAAGTGTAAGTCTGAAAATGAGATAAGAGACGAAGGAGTAACAAAGGAAACTACTCCTCGTCTGAGGTATCCAATTCGATCCGCTAAGGCTGTGGTGCGGCTCCTGGTGGCTATCTCACTCTGGTTCTGGGACGGCTGAAACACTGGCACCAAGAGATCGTCTCCACCCTATCCTATATGGCACGAGGCACGTCCACCACGACTTGTAGGAAGTCACCATGGTCATGGATGGGGATCCCTGGGATCTGCGGAAGGCTGGGAGATGTGGAGGTGTCGGTGCTGGCTCATCTTCTGCTGCTACTGCTATCGGATGAGCTGGTCTGAGGCCTCCTCTGCGACGTACCCTGAGAGGTGCTGCGTAGAGGTGCTGCTCATCTGGTCGGAAGGCAAGGCGTTGTGGATCATCATCAAAGCATATTACTGCTGGCGTTGGAAGCACTATCATCCTAGGCTCCTCGTCATCCACAAAAGACCAATATCGACCCTCCTTCAGCCAGCCAGTCCTCGCCAAGTGCCCGTCATCCATGAAACGCAAGTCTCTCTCTATTAAGGCTTCCTCAAAGTTGATGCCATGAAAGATGAATAGAGGCCTCAAGAGGCTCCCAGTCGTCTCCTTCTTTGTGCCAGAACCATTGAAGGTTTTTCCTTCAAGGTCGCCAAGTGCTCACGAGCCCCACCAAATCTCTGACAGAATAGTACAGCAATGTGAGATTCTGAACCCTAACCTTGTTGGGTTCCATCCTGCACAGCAGAGTGTTGGAAAGAACCTTCATGAAGTAGTGCAGTGTGGGGTGACGGATATTCCGAGTAGCATAACCCGAGTCAAAAGGGCCTGTAGCGATGAGTTCCCAAAAGGAAGGCAGACTGGGGAAGGGAGCGATTGTACAAGCGAGGGTACCAAAGTCGAACCCATAGAACTCATAGAACTGAGGAATGGTGATCCGGTATCTGATGCCTCTGACGAGAAAGGTCAAGGTAACCTCATTCGCCAACTTTACCCGAGGGCTCTTGTGGAGAACCTGAGCCATGGTGATGCACTCTCGGACCAGGTCGGATAAAGAGGGTATGGCTTACTAGCTATGGTGCTCAGTCCTAGCTCCTGCACCATCTGCGTGAAGTCTGACTGAAGCCCCAACTTCTTCAAGGTGCGTCTGTCGGCGAACCTGGTGGGCTCGATAGAAACACTTTTTCAAGTGTTATAGTATAGTCTGTCAAAATCGTCCCACTCCTCGTGCATGGAATGATGGATGCATTCCCTCGATGCTACAGTTTTCCCAGGGTCAGGGAAGTTTTTGAACATCACAAGTAAATCTTCTTCTTCCTTGGGCCAAGGGTCTCGGCATGGAGGATCCTATGGCAGAGCACTGGAGCTACCTGTCTCAAATCGTGCTTTGGTGTGCCTTTCGTTCCTATGCATTTAAAAAATAAAGCCAAGCATCTGTTATTATGTTTAGATAAACAACCATTGATCGACGGTACGTCATGAGGATCAATCGATTGGTCCTCATGGCCATCGATCGACAGCACCACATGGGAATCGATCGATGGTTTGTCGCGAACCGCATGATACAAAATCCAAAAGTACAAACTCTAATCATGCAAATCATATATAAAGATGGTATATAGTTCCTAATCAAGTACTCCATCACCTTAAATCGTCCTAAATTACGAGCTAAACTACAAAAGATTCGATTTTCCACAAACCCTAAAATTTTCCCTAAGCTAAGAGATTAAGAGAACATAACTTGATGATCGGTTGATTTAGTGAACTAAACAGTTAGAGAGGGTGAAAATCGAGTGAGTTAGGCTCAAGAACGAGCAAAATTGGCCAAAAATCGAGAGAGAAATCGAGGGTTTACTCGTTTTCGTTTTTGGCGGTTTGGAGAAAAGTGATTTATGAAATACGTTCATGTCAAGTTAACCTACTCGACAGTTAACCGTCGGTTGACGGTCCTATAGGGGCGTCGATCAATGGTCTGTTTTGTGACTCCCATTTTACTTTAGAATTTGTTAATGCATAATTAATAAATTATTATTATGAATCTGTTGTTAATTAACTAATTTTTGGTATTATATGTATGCGTATATTATATATATATATATATATATTATAATTTAGTGGTAGTTTGACGAAAAATTGGTTGATCATTCGGGGTCATGCATCTCCAGACGTTTGGTCTGAGTATGCGGGATATCAACTTCAGCCCAGTAATGTTTCACTCTCTGCCCATTCACCATGAAATATTCTCCTTTAGGATTAAATAGGAAGACTGCCCCGTAAGGCATAACTTCTTTAATGGTAAAGGGTTCGGACCAACGCGAACGTAATTTTCCGGGAAATAGAGTTAATCGCGAGTTATACATGAGTACTTGATCATTTGATTCAAAATGCCTAGATATGAGTTTCTTGTCGTGATGGGCTTTCGTTCTTTCTTTGTATAACTTTGAGTTTTCGTAGGCGTGGTGCCTAATTTCGTCTAGCTCATTTAGCTGGATTAATCTCTTTTCCACTGCGGGCTTAGCATCGAAATTTGTCTTTTTGATGGCCCACTTTGCTTTGTGCGTTAATTCTACCGGAAGATGGCATGCTTTTCCATAGAGCAGGTGAAATGGGGTAGTCCCTAGTGGTGTTTTAAACACTGTTTGGTATACCCAAAAGGCATCATCCAATTTTAGAGACCAATCCTTTCGAGTTGATCCTACCGTCTTTTTTAAGATTTATTTGATTTGATGGTTGCATACTTCTACTTGTCCACTGGTCTGAGGATGATAGGGTGTGGCTACTTGATGGTGAACTCCATGTTTCTTGAGTAGCTTTTCAAATACTTTGTTTATAAAGTGGGTGCCTCTGTCGCTTATGACTACTCGAGGAACTCCAAATCTAGGAAAGATTATGCTCTTAAAGAGGTTAATGACTACGGAAGTGTCAATTTTTGGAGTTTCTATTGCATCGACCCATTTGGATACGTAGTCTACGGAAATTAGTATGTATTTATTTTCGTGGGAGGAAGGGAAAGGGCCCATGAAATCGATGCCCCAGCAATCAAACACTTCAACTTCAAGTATGAAGTTTTGTTCCACCTTGTTTCTCTTGCTAATTTTTCCTCTTCTTTGGCAGGGGTCGCATTTCGCTATGTAAGCTTCAGCATCTCGAAACATAGTAGGCCACCATAAGCCTGCATGGAGAATTTTTGACACTGTCTTGAAGCTGGCAAAATGTCCGGCATAATCGGATCCATGGCAATGATACAAAATTTCTAGATTTTTGCTTTCAGCAACACATCGTCTGTATATGCCATCTGAGTAGTGTTTATAATGATAGGGTTCATTCCAGTGATATCTCCGGATTTCTCTTAAAAAATTCTTTTTATGATATCCTTTGAATAATTCGGTATCTACTGTGGCCGCAACATTGTTTACTATATCTTCATATTGTGGTCTATCGGTGGTGCTCAATGCACACACCCCTACTTAAACTTCTACCTCCGAGAGAATCATTATTTGGGAACAAAAGATTACAGGCTGATGTTGATATCTATTGGAATGATTATTTCATCGCCCTTCTCAAATGTATTGTCGGTCGACGGTGGGCGGACAGAATCGATCGATGATTTGTGGTCGATGGGATTAGCACGTCATCGATCGATTCCAATTAATGTGCCGAACTGACTCGACCAATGAAAGTTGATTCTCCGAAGTAGACATTTTCTGTGGGTAGGAAGTCATCTATAGGGATGTCGTTATCCATTCTGATGCGTGATAAGTGATCTGCGACTCCATTTTCCTCTCCTTTCTTTTCTTTTACTTCTATATCAGATTCTTGGAAAATTAGAATCCATTGTAAGAGTCTTGGCTTGGCGTCCTTTTTGTTCATTAAGTATTTCAATGCTGCGAGGTCAGTGTGAACAGCTACATTTAAACCGACTAGATAGGATTGGAATTTCTCGAAGGCGAATACCACAGCTAGTAATCTTTTTTTTTTGTTATCGCATAATTGTGTTGTGCATCGTCCAGAGTTCTACTAGCGTAGTATATTGCATGCAGCTTCTTCTCTTTCTTTTGCCCAAGTATTGCGCCCAAAGCGAAATTGCTGGCATCGCACATCATTTCGTATGGTAGATCCCAGTCTGTGCTTGGACAATAGGGGCAGATATGAGCGCTGATTTGATTTCTTTAAAGGCTTTGAGACATTCGGGTGTAAAATTGAATTTCACCTCTTTGCACAGGAGCGCAGTGAGGGGTCGAGCAATTTTGTTAATCTATTATGAAGCTCCTATAGAATCCAGCATGTCGTAAAAATCTTCTAATGTCTTCGACACTAGCTGGTGGTGGCAATCCAGTCATTACTTCAATCTTTGCCTTGTCTACCTCGATCCTCGCTGCTGAGACCTTTTGTCCCAAGACAATTATGCCGTTAACCATAAAGTGGCTTTTTCCCTATTCAAAACCATATTTTTCTCTTCGCATCTAGCTAGTATCGTGCACAGGTTATCAAGACATGTTTTTAAATTCGGACTGTATACTGAGAAATCATCCATGAAAACCTCCATAAAATCCTCGATCATATCGGTGAATATCGACATCATGCACCTCTGGAAAGTCGCAGGAGCGTTACAGAGGCCGAATGGCCTTCTTCAATATACACACATTTCATAGGGACAAGTAAAAGTGGTCTTTTCTTGATCATCTGGATGTATGGGGATCTGGAAGAATCTTGAATCCCCATCGAGGAAACAGTAATATTTGTGGCTTGCGAAGCCTTTCTGACATCTGATCGATAAAGGGTAAATCAAAATGATTTTTTCGTGTGGCAACGTTCAATTTTCTGTAATCGATACACATTCTATGTTCGGTGACAGTTCTCATAAGGACCAATTCATCTTTGTCATTTTTTTACCTCCGTAATTCCACGTTTCTTGAGAAAGACATGAACTGGACTAAACCAGTTGCTGTCTGAAATCGGGTAAATAACGCATGCTTCTAGAAGCTTCATGATTTCCTTTTTGACGACTTCCTTCAAGTTGGGATTTAATCTCCTCTGATGCTCAACGGGTGATTTGGGTTCATCATCAAGGTGTATCCTATGCATGCATAAGTCGGTAGAGATTCCTAAAATATCATCTAACGAATATCCGAGAGGCTTGCGGTGCTTCTGCAATTTATTCAGCAACAATGCATGCTCTCCGCTACTCAAGTTTGCATTTATGATGACATGTTAGGAGTCTTTCTAAAGAAAAGCATTTTAAGGCCAGCGGGAAGTGGTTTAAGCTCGATTTTAGGTGCATTCGCTTTGCTCCAGTCGTCGGTTAAGATATGCTGTCGATCGATGTTTATATTGGGGTTTCGATCGACGGAGGGATAGATCAGGTTCTTCAACACCGACATTTAAGACCTCTTCTGTAGCATCCATCAACCTTATATATTCTTCATTCCGATCATCTATCGGGAAGATGTCCCCTTCAAGAGATGTAATCGCTTTCTTGAGAGGATCGTCAGAGCACATAACCATGAATGATTCTTCTGCTAGGTCGGAGAGATAATCGATTTGGTAGGTCTGACCGTCGATCAAAGGCTGTTTTATTATCTGCTCCTTGTCAAAGACCATTGGTATCTTCCCGATGTTGAGGCATATAAGCCGTCCTCTGACATCAAAGTTCGCTCCGGCAATGGCCAAGAAAGGTCTCGCTAAAATAATTGGGTTTTTTGGGTTCTTGCTCGTATTTAAGAACTATGAAATCCACAGGTATATCACAGTCATGAATGCCTATGTGAACGTCCTCAAGTACGCCTTTCAAAAGTATAGTGGATCTATCAGCTAAAACGAGAGTGACCCTGCTAGGTTGAAACTGAGTTAACCCGAGGCTGACTGCAACTGAATAAGGCATCAGGTTTACACAAGAGCCTATATCGCAGAGGGATCTTTGGAATCTTTCATCGCTAATAGTGCAGTCCAGAACAAAACTATTGGGATCATGGAGTTTAACTGGAGTTTTCCACTGAATAATTTCACTAACTTCTTCGGATACCATCATAATGAAGTGCTCTGATTTATGGAATCCTCGTGATGCCGCATCTTTTACGTACTGCTTAATAGCAGGCGAGATGTGAAGGGCAACGCTTAGCAGCATCTCAAAGCTTACTTTGTCAAACGCTTTCTTGCATATTGCTTTATGTAGTTGCTTCTTTTTCTGCTTAGCACTTTTTGGAGGAAAAGGGGTGTTTGCTTGGTAGACCCTTGTTCTAACTGGTTTGGTTGGTTCTGGGTCAGACTGTCGATCGCTTCTCGATTCACAGTGTCGATTGATTATCGGTTCAGAATGTTGCTCTAAAGGATAGGATTTCATGGTGAATAGGCAGAGAGAAATATTATTGGGCTGAACCTGAAATCCCGCATACTCAGACCATACGTCTGGAGATGCATGGCCCCAAATGATAAGTCCATTTTTCGTCAAGCTGACGACTTTCAACAAGCGTTGAGTGGGAGGCAACCCACTAAATTAAAGAAATATATATATATATATATATATAGAATACCAAAAAAATAATTAATTAACAACAAATATTTATTTATTAGTTATGCATTTACAAATTTCTTAAGCACAACGGAAGTCACATAATAGACCATCGATCGACGCCCATATAGGACCGTCGATCGATAGTCAACTGTCGAGTAGGTTAACCCGACACTACCCCATTTCGTAAATCAATTTTCTCCAAACCGCTAAAAACAAAATCGAGTAAACACTCGATTTCTCTCTCGAATTTTGGCCGATTTTGCTCGTTCTTGAGCCTAACTCACTCGACTTTCACCCTTTCTACCTGTTTAGTTCACTAAATCAACTGATCATCAAGGTATGTTCTCTAAATATCTATGTTTAGGGAATTTCTAAGGGTTTGCGGAAAAATTAAATCTTTTGTAGATTAGCTCGAAATGTAAGACGATCTAAGATGAACAAGAAGCACACCAAAGCACGATACGTTACCGGTAGATCTAGTACTCTGCCACTCCTGCTTTCTGAAACCCTTGGCCTAAGGAAGAATAGTATTTACTTATGACTTTTGAGAACTTCCCGAACCCTCGAAAGGCTGTAGTTTCGAGGGAATGCACCCATCGTTTTGTGCGCAAGTAGTTGGAAGATTTTGAAAGTCTCTACTATAACGCTTGGCAAAGTGTTTCTATCACCAGGTTCGTCGACAGGCGCACCTTGAAGAAGCTGGGGCTCCTGGCAGACTTCACGCAGATGGTGCAGGAGCTTGGACTGGGCATCATGGCTACTAAGACATATCCTCTCTATCCTGACCTGGTCCGACAGTGCATCGCCACATCTCAGGTTCTCAACTAGAGCCCTCAGGTAAAGGTGGCGAATAAGGCTACTTTGACTTTTCTGATCAGAGACATCAGGTACCGGATCACCATTTTGCAGCTCTGTGAGATCTATAGGTTCGACGTTGGTACTCTCGCATGTACAGTTAATTTTTCCCCGGTCTGACTCCATTTTCGGGGACTCATCACTACAGACCATTTCGACTCAGGTTCTGCTACTCAGACGGATATCCGTCACCCCACCATGCGCTACTTCATTAAGGTCCTTGCAACACTCTGTTGTTCAAGATGGAAACCAACAAGGTTAGGGTCCAAGAGCTCACACTGTTGTACTATTCCATCAGAGATCTAGTGGGGCTCGATGACGAGGTATTTCGCCCACCAGTGAGCGATCAGCGGGTGACTTGGGGGCTGTTTTTGCTGAGCACAAGGCGACCCTATAAGAAAAAACCTTCAAGGATTATGGTCCGAAGAAGGATACGATTGGGAGTCTCTTGATGCCTCTATTCAGCTTACTTGGCATCAGCTTTGAGGGAGCCTTAGTACAGAGGGAGTTGTGGTACATGGACGATGGCCACTTGGCGAGGACTCAGTGGCTGAAGGAGGGAAAATACTGGTCTTTTGTGGATGGTGAGGGGCCTAGGATGATAGAGCTTCCAGCGCCAGCGGTGATAGGTTTTGATGATGATCCACAATGCCTTGCCTTCAGACCAGCTGAGCACCACATCCACACAGCACCTCTCAGGGTACGTCGCAGGGAGGTCTCAGACCAGCCCATCCAGTGGCAGCAGGAGAAGCAGACGAGCCAGCACAGCTACCTCCACCTCTCCCAGCCTTCCCTTAGATCCCAGTGATCCCCATCCACGACCATGGTGACTTCCAGAGAGTTGTGGTGGTTGCACTTCGTGCCATATGGACTAGGGTAGAGATGATCTCTCGGTGCCATTTTTTCAGCCGTCCCAGGACCAGAGCGAGATCGACACCGGGAGCCGCACCACAGCCTCAGCAGCTAGACTCGGATACCTCATACGAGGAGTAGTCTCCTTTGTTCCTCCTTCGTCTCTTATCTCATTTTCAGACTTATACTCGTCCTTCTTTTATTTTATTGTGTTTAATTTGGATTTAGACTTATTAATATTATGATGTTTGGATGTTTGAATATGTGTTTGAGTGTCTATCAGAGCTAGCCCAAAGAGAGATTATCAGAATGGAGACTAGGCACACGCACGATTTCCGTCTGATACACCTAGCATCAATCAACAACAATTTAGTGGTGTCGATCGATAGCTATCTAGCAGTGACATTTAGTATGTAGTTCGGGCCCGCCATTGATTGATGGTGATGGTTTACCATCGGTCGACTCTCACCTATAACCATCGATCGACCCCTAATGCCAACCATCGATCGATACTGTCATAACACAAAGAGGTATCGAGTATTCTACTTACACTATCTACTTTTGATTTAATCGTTCCTCACTAATCCGGGACGGGTTACATTGGGGACAATGTAATTTAAGTCTGGGAGAGGTTCGCTAATGCGATTTATTTATTTTTGAGTCTTGTTTACTATATATATATATATATATAAGTTTTTCAAAAAGTTGTATTGAGTCAAGAAGGAGACTATGATCAAGATTTATTATTGACTAACCACACTTTAGCACTATTCTTAGAGGGTTGTTTGCAGAGATTACTAGAGATGCCAAAGTGGATCATCCTGCCATTATATCACACTTTCTTAGAAAGTTTGAAGGAACCGAAGTTGATTTCCAACACTAATCCTGACATTATTTGCTTGCTTTGGGGATTGGTATACACTGGATCGGATTCCTTCTTCAAGTATGTAGGTACAAGTCATTGCACCTTTGATTCCCTTCTCTATTCTCTTTAGGATTTACCTAAAAGCTTAAAAGATTGAGATGACTTCCCGAGATGCAGAGGGGTAGGTACATTACCTATGACCCCATTATTCTAATTCGGAGGAATGATCACAGATTGCTGGAAGTGAGGGTAGCTACATTACCGATGACCCCACTATGCGCCTACAACTTTTCCCAAAAAACAAAAGAAAGAAAATAAAAGAAAAGAAAAGAAAAGAAAAGAAGAAGAAAAATCAAAAATAAGATGGCAAGATGGACTCTATCAGCATCATTGTCCATTAAGTTTGAGATCTAAAAGGATTCAGAGAGAAAATGGGGAAGAAAGGAATCAGAGAAGACTTTGTACCTAGTGGTTCAGATACTTGCAGAGGTAAGAGTCCATGTGTCCTCTGATCGATACTCCTAAGGTAAAGCCAACACTTTTATTTTATGCAAAGATATGAAATCAGTAGAGGGGCGAGCCAGACTAGTATTTGCTAAGTTTTTGGTAGACTGGATCTGGTTGCCATACTAGGATAAGTTATATAAAGTTTCTCAGTGATTGATTTGATAGGATGTGGTTGCAACAAAGTAGGGTGACAGTTATACTTAGACATTATGTGAGTCTCCACTTTTCAAAACCTCTTTCACAGGCTTTGTTTGCAAGAGGACATGCAAAAGGTTAAGTTTGGGGAGTTGATATAGTCTATTTATTACCAGTTTTAGGCCATGTTATAGGCTCTATTTATGGTCTATTATGTGTGTTTAGACTATGTTTTGGAGTATTTACATGTCTAGGTACTCATTGGAAGCAATTGGAGTTTTTGGCCTATTTTGGAGCATTTAGAATGCTCAGACAGAAACTCAAGTCAGATCATTTTATTCATGAAGCATCAATCTACGTCACACATTGTGCGCCGATTGACGTCCATGTCGGCTGCGAGATTACTGAAGACCAGAGAAATTATAAGGTTTACCTAGAAGTTTCATCATTTGCAAGACAAGTCTGTGGACAAAATTTATACTATTTATTAGGGTTTTCTATCTTAGTTTTGAGGAGGCAGAGAAAAGAAAAGAGTTGTCTTCTAAGAGAGTTGTAAGAGCTAAGAGTTGGAACACCTTTCTACATCTATTGGAGAGAGAGATATGATCATCATTACAAATAAGATCTTGAACTCCTTATCTTTCTACTCAATTTATTTAATGCAATTCAATCAGACTTTAATCATGTTCTATTTGCTATGTCTGAGTAATTCGTCCTTAGATTTAGTGTTCTTCAATGGTAGTAATGTCTTATTGATTTTATAGAATTGTTAGGGGTAATCTTCTTGGTTCTTTGTTTAAGTTGCTCTTAATGCTAAGTTGAATTTGATCACCTCAATTATAGAAGTTAGTGTTCCATAGCGCAAGCGAGAGCCTGGTTATGACCTTGAACCAATCTTAAGCAATCTAAATAACTGGTAACAAAAGCGAATTGACTAGAAGTTTAGAGAACTCATCAAATCGCAAAAACAATACTGTTTAGAAAGAGAATTGATCGATACCAACTTATGGTCATTCGATCGGCACTCTGTCGAGATGCCCGAGCGTGATCTCCTAAACCCTAAGGTTGGAGTTCAAGAACGGTGCTTAATTAAAGCCCTAGCAATCTATTAATCTGCAACACCGAATCCTACCAGAGAATTTCCCCTAAGTCTAATCCCTTAATTTCACCTTCACAAACCAAATCAATCTTGAAATCCCTTTAATTATTATTATTATTATTCATCTAGCTTTAATCCAAAAGCAATAAGTCGATAGTGCAATCCTAGAATCTCTGTGGATTTGATCCCTAAGTAGTACACTGCACCTCTTATTTGAGAGAGTAAAAGTGGGAAATATGGTTAATTTGAAAGTGAAATAAAACCCCCACATCATTATCTTTTGAAAAGTTTTGTTTTACCTATAGAAGTTTTTGGAGAGAATATCACAACTCTTTCAGAGGTTTATTGCAACTATAGTATTTTTACTCTTATATTTTATGCAATCCATTTAGTTTATTGTTATATTTTTCATGATCATGTCTGAGTAGTTTACCTGTTAGGTTTAGGGATTGATGAACTTATAATTTATAGAATTGCCAGGGTAATATACTTGCATCGTTTACAAGGATTAATGTGATTGCTTGTTTTATAGTAATTAACTAAAAACCTGGTCTTAGGATAGTTGAGAAACACGACACTGGGATCAATACCAGGTTTTATAGTAATTAATCATGTTGAGCTAAGTTGATAGTCACAACGAGAGTTAGCCTATGAAGTTAGTGAACATATTGAATTGGCACATAATGCGTGTCTAGAGTAATTGGATCCGCAATGAGGGTTGGCTTTGATGATTTAGACATCTGATAGAAATCACAACGAGAGTTGGATAGTTTACTTATGAATTTGAGTTCTAGGATTAATTTCAATAAAACCCTTAGCACATATAGATTTGAGTTCTAATAACCTCTTTAAATTCCCTAATTCTAGCATTTTTCCATATATTTAAAAACCCATTTACTTGTTTTGTTTTGGCTTATTTCTTTCTATTGTTGATCTAGCTTATCCTATAAACCTGTAGTTTATTGTATGTACCAAGCTCCATGTGGATTTGATCTCTAAGTACTGTAATCGACCTCTTAATTGAGAGAGTTGCTCTAGTGTAATTTGAGCATATCAAATTTAATGTCGTTGTCGGGGAGTGTTTGATTCACCATTAGACTTGGTGAAAAAGATTAGTCTTGGCTTTATTTTTCTTTGTTACTTATAAAATTTTATGGTGTCTTTTAGGTGCATGCCTAGAAGTACTTAAAGCAACAAGAAAATTGACCTCCTAAAATTCTCAGATCCAGCATAACTTGAACATATGATCCGCAAAGGAGAAGCGAAAAGCATCGATGACACCTCTTCAACATCGATCAACACTACTCGCGAGAAATCAAGAATTGACACCCCTCAAGCACCGATCAACACTTACATGCGACAAACATATAGGGTTTCGCCACTTGTTTTGATCGGAATGCTGATGGAGACTTGCATGACCTTTAGGGTCATTTGCGAAATGCAGCGAATAAAAATATAGATGATCAGGGGCAGTAATCCCTGAACATAAGAAGCTAATGTTGATGGTGCTAATCGAGAGCATTGTAGCCGCTGCTTAGGCTGTAAATAATAAGAATCCTCTAGTTGTTTGACCTAGAACGTTGGCTGACTATAACCGACGAGATCAGTACTACGCCAACAGATTTGCTATTCGTCTTCAAACCTTCCAAAGGAGCAATTTCGAGTTAAATTCACAGTCGTGGGACAAAAGCCTTATCATGGGCTCCCACATAAGTATGGACCATATTGAGAGGTTTAAGGATTCGGGTACTGCTATTAAAGTCAGTACTGGAGTCCATGATGATTACCTTTTTTGTAAGCTCTTCAAGTACTCTCTTGTTGGAGTCTGGAGACGCTTGCTTAAGGACCTACCACCATGGTCTCTTACTTCCTCGACAGCCATCAAAAATGCCTTCATGTGCAACTTTTTGATGACGCTAGATCTGAAGACTTCACAAATAGGATCTCTATGTTTATTCAGGGACTACTGAATCATTCAAGAGCTCCTGGATCAGATTCAGAACGTATCAGAGAGGTTTTTTTGCACCATGGGTTCAACAAAGTGAAGGGAAAGTTACACATTTTCACAATATTCTCAATAAACAGGTTTGCTTTGCAGAAGGTGTATAGGCTATTGAGACTATTGAAGAAAATTAAGAAGAAGAGGATGTGAACTTTGTTAGTGGGCCTGGTTTTCAAAATCATAGGTTTTGGAATCAGCAGAAATAGGAACTTCAATGGCACTGGCTAGAGAAGTAACTACAACAACAACTAGAAGTCGCAGTACCAGAAACCCTTCAACATTAACAACAAGCACAATAGCTTCACCAGGAACTATGGAGATTCTTCTTATCAAACTCATGCTGCAGCAACTCGGGAAAGTAAGCTAGAGTGTATGATTGACCAAGTCCTGGAAGGTTAGCATAACAGTGGATTTCAAGGAAAGTTTGATGTCGTATACACTGAGCTGGACAACAAATTTGAGACTCTAACCACCGATGTGAAGGACCTAGAAACTCACGTAGTCCAGACCAATGATGTTGTGAAGAGGCAAGAAGCCTTGGTTAAAGGGAAAAGTGAAATCGGGCAGACGCACCATGTAAATGCCATCATAAAAGATGATTTTGGAATGTTATGAGGCATGAGAGCTTCAAGAAGGCGACTTTCTGGTCAAAAATTATATGTCATTCAGAACTACCCATTGGTTTAGAGCAACACTAACTTAGCATCGCTCGACAACCTCTGCATATTTTGAGGATTCTCAAATAGGCAGCACGCATTGATCGACACTATGACAAAGTCGATCGACAACCATCTTCACCTTCTAAAGAACCACATTCAGAAAGTGTCGATTGACATCGATCGACACCCTATGGATGTCGGTCGACACCCTTCCGACATGTATGCAAGAGTGACAAATTCAGTTTATATCAAAAAATGTCAACCGAACTATGGTCAAAGACCTCTAAAATATCATGCACCATAGCCTATCATATATCAACATGCATCTGATGTAAAAAGAAGAGGAACAACGTTCATAAACATCTAAGGAAAAAGCTAATGAAAAGGAGATAGATACATTCAGCAAAAGAATATTAAAGATCCCCATGAAAGAGTTTTTGGATGATTCCTACTACAATCATACACTTTGGATGTTTTTCAGGGAGAGTAGAGAATCAGAAGAAGACATCACGCAGATGTTTCACATGTTCAAAGGCAAGATGAAGAAAGTCATAAGTTAAAAAAGAAAAATGATCCAGTAAAGTTTATAGTTCCATATACTGTTGCAGGCTACCACTATCCGGATGCTCCTTGGATGAGAAAAAATCTATGCTCCATGTCAGATCGAAGAAAATGTCTGGTCTCACGAGGTTCTGCTCCACTCAGCAAGAATAATTTCACAGAGTCACAGTTGATGATTTGGAAGTTAAATCTAGAAGGTTTCTACGAGGTGGCGGTTTGGCTTCGTACATGAACATGGTATATGGAGAAGATGTTGAGTGTGAAGACACTAATTAAAATACAACTATTAGTGGGGCCGTGCTCACCCTTCTAACAAAGAGGCAACAGCCTTAGGTCTCTCATTTTCAACTAAAATTTAGAGCCCCACTTTTATAAAATTCAGTAGCTTACGCTCTTATGAAATGTAAATTAACTTACATTTTATGTATTTATGGAGTAATGCAT